>JAQZBX010023048.1:0-13541 GCA_029593785.1 Cabassous unicinctus | reverse complement strand
GGTGGTCTGTAGAGGCGTGGAGCTAAATGATACATGGGACTCATGGAGAAAGGGAGATGGATAATAAAGTTTTTTAGGGAGTGTTGCTGTGGATGTACAATGTAATACTCATCTCTGTATTTCCCACCAAACTAGAAAAGGTCCGATTGTGGGTGTGTGCTTATGTGTGTGTGCATCTGTCATATGAACACATGTGACTGGGCACTGGGTAAGAGCAAAGCTTTCCCCCCTGAGATCCAAAGATTAAGGAATGTGAAAAAAATATTTAAAAAATAGGAATTGTTTCCTTTACTGTCCTCTAAATTATCTTCTGTAACCAAATGAGATGACTCATTACTTGCTGGCCTTTCTCTTGCCACTTCTTGCCTCTGCACCTCTGTGCTTGTCCACTCTCTCACTCTCTTAATATTTTCTACTACCTCCATTCCACTCGGCTGTCAAAATCCTACTCATCGGGGAGTGGGTGTAGCTCAGTGGTTTGAGCACCTGCTTCGCACCTGCGAAGTCGTGGGTTCAATCCCTGGCACCTCCAAAAAAAACCCCCCAAAATCCCATTCATCTTCCAAAGCTTCAATCCCACCTTTTCCCTAAAGCCTCTGACTCCCTGGCTGAAAATTATTTTCTTTTAAATTCCTATTTCTGCACTTTGTTTGTAGCTCTCTCAAGTCCCTCATCAGCCCCTGCTTTGGATTTCAGTCATACAGGTGAGTGTCTCTCTGCTGGAAAGAGTGTGAGGCCTCTCCTCCAGTGCAGAGATCCCATTCAGGTGATTTCTTTGTCCCACCCAGATCCTGGGTTAGTACCTTAAACTTAGCAGATTCTCAGTAAACTGCTATGGAGCAACGCATGCCTAACTCATCAAACGTAGGGTTTTTGTGGTGGTAGTGGTGGTGGTTATTACCTGCATCATCTCTTGTAAGTCATGGATTATTTTTTTAGAAAGCTCTTTTGTGGGTAAAGTTTCCTTCCAATAGTACAACATAGAAATGTAAACTTGGCAATAACAAATTCTAACATCAATATAGCTGTAAAACAAGCAAGGTGGAAAGGTAATCAAGAAATCTTTTAAAGGATACCATTTTTATTCTAATAACTAAATTATAATAGGTGTTCATCTATTTGGTAAATAAATTGTATGGAAGTGAAAGACAGCGAGTCCATGGTGTTATTGATCTTTATCTTAAGGAAGAATTGTCAAATGCACATTATTCAATAATCAGGAAATGTAAGTAAATTGAAGTGGTAATTAGAGGTGGTTCACATACTTTCCTTGTGGAAAGAATGGATACTTAGGGCTGTACACATTTCTCGATTTTCATAATATCCCTGTGTCCTCTGGCAAGAAGAGAGGAATTCTTATTCAAGAGATACTTGGAAGAAAATGAGTAAACAATAACCACAAATATCAACATAGATTAATCTCAAAAATACACTAGTGAAAAAGCAAATCACAGAATAATATATACAAGATGAGTCCCCTTAAATAAAGTTAAAAAACAGGTAACACCAAGCAATATATTGTTGAGATATGTATATGCATAGTTTTAAATCCATAAGAAAGCAGGGAATGTTGACATGGAGTTCACAAAGTGGTTACCTCTTGGATTTGGATGGAAGGGGAATGTGTTTAGGACAGACTTACAGGGGCTTCAAAGTTACGTATAATGTTCTATGCCTTAAGCTTTTTGGTGGATTTTTAAAACTGTACATACATGTTATATACAGTTTTGTGTATATGACATCATTAATATTAAAAAATGAATATATTCTGTATCTTCACGACCTCATTGTGAAACTGGAGTATATAGAGCTGCTTGGTTGGGGGTTGTGTCAAGAGTTATGCAAAAATTACAAGACAAGCATGATATACCATTTTAGGGTTTCATTTTTAGTGAAAGCATTGTGGGCAAAACATTTCTAAATTGAAGCACACTGGAATATTTTACAGAATAAAACAAAGCACTTGGATGAAGTTTTAAGGTAAAATACAAATCTGGCACACAAAAAAATTGCTGTTTGCAGTGAGTCATTTTAAGCTTGACCCCAGACTACTTGGGATTGCTCATTCCTTTTTTGTATAGAAATGAGACAGAATTCTCCAGGGAAAGAATTTGGAAAGCCAAAAGGAGTTGAGGAGAGGTATTCAGCCTCACCTAACAGCAGAAGAGACTCTGCCTTGCCTCAGAGAGCAGCAAAGAAGTGTTTACAACTATAATCCTGTAAAGTATGGTGTTACAGAAGCTTGCTTCCTATTTGCTATTTTAGAGAGCCCTAAACAAATTACTTTAGAGGTCTTTGCCGAAATAGCTATTGCTCTTGGTGCCCCCTAAAGGTTATTGGTGATACGGTAATAAATTAGTCTCTCATTTTCAAGTGACATTTGTATAGGAAGAGTGGGTGAGTGATTCTGGAAAGTTTAGAGGATCAGATAACCTAAGACACAAGGGACCATCAAAGAAGGAAAGGAGACTTAGGACACAATAAACAGGGCATCCTTAAATCTCAGGAAGACTTTATTCATTTCATTTATCCAAATACAAATTGAGCATCTCTTGTCAAAAAGGAGAATGTCCCTGATAAATGTGCACCAAGGAAGAGTAAAAATTGTCTCTTGAGAACAGTAGGGTAAAGATGTTTGGAAACTCTTGGTAGAGTGAAAATTCATTCATTCAACATATATTTATTGAATGCTCACTATGTGCCGGATACTATGCCAGGCAATGGGGTTATTGTGATGAGCAAAATCATCATCACTGCTCTTTGGAACTTATATAGCAAAGAGGATGGATATTAATTAAGTAGCATACAAATGAATAATTGAAAACAGCTAAAATTCTATGAAATGAAGGTACATGGTACTAGAAGAGGAGATACATAAAAGAACTAGATCTGAAGGTTGAGTAAAAAATATCTTGTTGAATTTAGGTGAAGTTGTGCTTGTGTTCCAAGAGAGAAACAGTATATGCAAAAGGCCTGAAGCAGGAGGAAACATGCATGGTCCATTCTAGAAAATGAAAGGAGACCAGTATGACTGTGGTGCAGCAAATGGGCGGGGGGAAGAGGTAGGCACTGGAAGGGCCATGAAGAGCCATGTTAGCAGTCAGAATACCCACAACATTTATCGATTAATTTCACCATCTTACATGGACATGGTTAGTGGTGACTCAAAATAATTACAATTGTACCATCAAAGATAACAGATCTAATCCTAAATTAATCCATGGACAATAGTACAATTATAAAAATGTGCTGTCATCAATTGTAACAAATATTCCACACTAATGCAAGGTGTTAATAATAGGGTAGTATATGGGAATTCTGTATTTTATGCATGATTTTTCTGTAAACCTACAACTTCTCTAATAAAGAAAAAATGTATAAAAATTCACAGATCACCATAACAGATATAACAATCATGAAAAAGTTTGAAATATTTGAAGAATTTAGGTCCTTATCTTAAAAGCAATGAGAAGCCATTGAAGTGTTTTGAGCAGGAGAATGATGTGATCAAATATATGAAAATTCAAGGTGTAGAATAGATTGGAAGATGAACCTGGGAGACCATTGGGGTCAATTGTGAGCCAAGGCAGTGGATAATAGTAGCTTAGCTTATGGTACTAATGGAAAGAAGAATGTTTTGAGCAGCATTAGGAGGTAAAATATATAGGACTTGAAAGTGGATTGAATATGAGGAGTGAGGAAGAAGGAATTGTCAGGGATGACTCTTGGGTTTCTGGATTAAAGTGGTTTTGCCATTGACTTGGGGAACCATAGGAAAAGATCATGAATTTGATGATGGACATATTGATTTGGAGATGTTTGTGAAACAACCAGCGATATTGAGAAGGTCGTTGGCTATATACAGGTACCGTTGAGGACAGAGGTTTGGACTGGAAATAGAGAGAAGTCGAGGAGTCTCTGGTATGTAGGGGGTAGATTAATGCCAAGGGTGCAGGAAGGCTTCTAATGGAGGGAGTTGGAGTGAGAAGAGAGGAGGCCTATGCTTGAGCTTTGAGAAGCTTTAACAGAAGAGTGGTCACAGAGATCAAGTCACTTATGGCAATTGTGCATGGTAACCCAGTCTTTACAAACCCAGTGGAGGCTGTGGCATCAGTAAAAGGGAAAGACCTAATAAAAAGCATCATTTATTCAATTAAACAAGAAGCATCTACTGAGTACCAGTCATTGAACTAGGCACCATAACTAATCCAATGGAGAGGAAAGCATAGACTGTGCTCCGGAATAGCCCATAATCCAGTGGAACATCTGGCTTTCAGACCCCAGTGCCTCAATTTGATGAAAAGATTATGGGGCCAAGGAAAAGTCCATATCCCACCCCAGAAAAACATCCACCTCTCCTTGCTGAGCCTTTGAATTCACAAAATATAATGCTTTTATCCAACATGAACAAGGATATCAGGGTGATTCCTTAAGGAATCAACAGTCAGCTTGGCAACCATGACCTATCTGGAGAAGCCTGGGCCTTTTATATGCAAGAAGGCCCAGCCAGGAGGAGGGCCCAGTGGGGAAAAAGGCTAAAATTTTTTGTTTAGAGCAGTGGCCCTTAACCTTGACTTGACATTGAAATCACATGGTGAATTTTTAAAGTTCTGATGCCTGGATTCCTTAAAACCACCTGGACATTAGGATTTTTAAAAGTTCCCAAGGTGATTATATTGTTCATCTAAGGTTGAGAATCCCTGGTTTAGAGCAATCAAAACTGAAAGAACCCATTTTCCCCAGAATTTTCCTTAGATGTGTACACAAAACAAACCTTTGCTTGTCAATCAAATCTGAGCCTAGCTTACCTTCAGTCCTGTTCATCACATTTTTACCTGTCTGATTCTATCATAAGTCTCTACTCTTAGTAAAGTCTATAGCTACAATCTATGTCTCTCCTCAGGTAAAAAAAATAACAGTAGCAATTACACTCCTGCCCTTGGCTTCAATCCAAATCTATATATTTTGTTGAAGTTTATTCAGAGAAATTCTGCCCCTCTTTCCACTTGGGAGCAGGAAATAGGGCAGAACCCAATGTTTGTGCACTGGGGCTTTTAGAGGCAGAGGGTTTTGGGGACTTAAAAATGAGGAAGGAGCAAGGCTACCAGAATTTGGACAGCGACTCATGATTATATCGGTGGCAATACTGACTTGATGTTGAGTCACCAACTGTGAGAGTCTCCTGCCTCATGTTACTATTGGGCCTGGGGAACCAGCGCCTGAATGCCTGCCTCTGTAGAAAAGGCTCAAGTGCCCTCAGCTTAACTATTTTATGGTAACTCTGGGATTCAGCTATTTTGACTTTGTCATGCCCCCAAATGAATCATTAAACTTTCATGGCATTGTTCCAAGTATTGGCTAGCAAAGACATCCTCACCTCTGAGGAGTCCCATGGGCCAGAGAGTGCCAGGAACACACCTGTAACCAAGCAGGAGACCACATGCCATGGGGAACCATGAAATGTCTTGAAAGAGGGGTTTAGGAGGGGTTTATTAAGATACTTGGACTTGTGCTAGTTAATTCAAGGAACAAGAATCTAGTCTAAATTATGTCTGTCAGGAAGCAGGAAAATTTAGTGACTGGGTGTCTTAATACTCTTTTCTTTAGCAGGCAGAAGGGATGGAGCAGAGCTAGACTTACCATTGGTGAAAAAGCAGTTGACATTCATATTTGCTGGGGAGGAGATGTTTGGTCAATTTGTGTTTGCAAAGTATCTTTGTTTTTATCTCTAATCAGGCATGTTTACAGAGTGGGCTTGTTTTCGTCTGTTCATAATCATGGAGAGCCTTCGCCTGATGTTGATATTATGTGAAATGTTTATATTCGACAGGAAAACACCATGGCGTAGCTGGTGGTAACTAGGTCAGGTCTCAACTGACCTTTGTCAGGGCTGTGTTTTTCTTTCTCACCAGACAAGTTAAGGACAGTATAGGGATGACAAAAGGGTCAAGGATGGTTTGGAGTTGAGGGTTGGGAAGGAAGTTAGAAAACATGGACAGAAAAAACTAAATCTAAACAGTCATAATATGCCTGCCACACTTGTTCAGCTCAGAAAAACCCATCAATCATTCTAAGAAAGCATCTGGCTTGTTCTCTGAAAATTCATTTGTACTTGAATAGACCACAATGTAAACCCTGTTTTTAAATAGTATATTTTTTTCTTCTTTGCTATCTTCCCTTTTCCTTCCTCCCTCTGTCCCTCCCTCCCTCCGTCCCTCCCTCCCTCCCTCCCTCCCTCCCTCTCTCCTTTCCTTCCTTCCTCCCTCCCTCCCTCCCTCCCTTCCTACCTTCCTTCCTTCTTTATCTTTGTTTATTAATTCAAACCAACCAACAAATAACCAGCCAACACTTTATTATGTATCAGACACAGAGCTAGTATATTAGTTTTCTACTGCTAGGTAACAAGTTTCCATAAACTTAGGGTCCTAAAACAACTCCCATTCATTAGCTTACAGTTCTGTAGGTCATAAGTCCTGGCACATCATGGCTGGGTTCTCTGCTCAGGGTCTCACAATGCTAAAGTCAAGGTCTTGGTTTGGTTGCATTCCTTTCTGGAAGTTCTGGGGAAGAATCTACTCCCTGAATTGAATTCTTTCCTGAGGTTCAGGGGAAGAATACACTTTCAAGCTCATTCAGATTTTGGCAGAATTCAGTTCCTGGAGGCTGTGTGATTGAGGCCCCCATTTGCTAGCTGGCTGTTGATCACAGAAGGCTTTCAGCTTCTAGAGTTCCTTGCAATTCCTTGCCATGTGACCCCCAGGAAGTTCACAACATGATTAATATTTCTTCTTCTAGGTTAGCAGGAGTCCTATTCTTGGACATCATCCTCTGTGACCAGCTGGAGAAAACTTTCTGCTTTTAAAGGATTCAAGCGAGTGGGTCAGCTCTACCCAGGATAATTTCCCTTTGCCATATAACAAAACACAGCCACAGGAGTGATAGCTCATCATATTCACAGGTTCTGCCCTCACTTAATGGGAGGAGATTATTTAAGGTCAGGGTCATCTTGGAATTCTGCCTACCTCAGATAGATAAATACAAATATCAGTAAAATGCGGCCCTGCCATGGAATCACTAGTCATGTTTTAGGAACTTCCCTGGAAGAATAGAGTGTGTGCAGTGTGGAGGGATAGAGTTGGGGATAGGGTCATTGCCAATGATTATGGTAGAGTGAGAAGTGAGAGCTGATAGTGGAATCTGGACAAATAACATAGAGATACCATACAGGAGCTAGTCAAACAGACCCAGAGAAAAGCAGTAGTCAAAGTTCTAGTGTTCATTTTAACTCTCCACAAATAGACAAGTTTCTCCAGCCCACTCCTCCGTTGGTGACAGGTCAGATTTGGGTAAGTAACCATCATGTGAAGCACATGATCATTTTGTCTTGTTCTGCCATTTTGTGTTTTTAGCAAATAGAACTTTTCACAACAAAGACCTAGAAAGACAGATGTTTTAATTTCCTTTTTTTCAGGGGAATGAGATGTTTTTGCATTTGCTACATTAGGATAGCACCTTAGCGTTAGACACTTAAATGATGTTATCATTGCCTTATAAAATCACAAAAACAACATTTAACTAACAATAGTTGGGAAGAATTACAATTAAGTGCTTAAGAGCAATTGGCAGGGAAGAATGATCAGTAGATATCTACACTCCATGGTGGGAGGGGAAAATGAAAGAGAAACCGTTTGGAAATGATGTTTTGTGCAAAGAAGTATATTGAATCTGGGTGTCTGGAGTACAATTAAGAATTAATTGGATAAAAAAAAACCTTGAGCTTCACAACATGATTTTAAGAACAAATACTTATAGTAAGTAATTGAATAAAAATAGATGTGTACTGCTGAGGTTGTGTATAGGATGTCGACTTGGTTTGAGTAGGCAGGTTTATAGCTATATTAAGTTGTTTTATACAATTAGAAAATGCTGTCTTGATAAAATAGAAAACTGGAGCAATAATGAGCAGAACTCATAGCTTTAAGAAAATGCTCTGAGGGCAATGTGTGTTTACTGCCTTCTTTCTCAGAGAAAATAATAGAAATTATGACATAAAGTGCTGAAGATAAGATTCTAGGTAATAACCATTATAAGGTAGCAAAAATTAATTTTGTCAGATAGAAAATATCCATCCATGGCAATTTTGACAGGCATTTTTGATAAATATTCCTTTAATAGAATTTTGCTTTGTGTGCAATAATACATTGGATATTTTACTAGGAACATCAGTTTGAATGGTAGTGAAAGATTATACTAAAAGAAAATCATATTTATTTCTTAAAATATTCAAAGAAGATTTATTCAGATCCCTAATAAGGGCAAAGCACTGTGCTAAATGCTTTAGGAGAAAAAAAGTGTCCAATCTGAAGTCTGCCCTCAGGGAGCTTTCTTACCATCTGTCTTCTGAGGTTATTGAAAAATACCATCCTAATGCAGTCCAAGAACAACTTCCTCTCCTACATCGTAGAGCCTGTTTTAGACATTTAACCTTATGATTCAATATATATACATATAGAGGACAAAATTCTTTTCCAATGTGGAAAAGGGGAGGAGCATTACATCACAATTTATTATATGAAACATTAGGAAAGAGAAAATAGTCTATATAAAAATGTGCTTCTATCTAGACTTTTCTTCCCAATTCTATTAATTAAACCAAGGTTATCTCTCTTGCTGCAGAAAAAAATGAAAGTATAGTTTTAAAGCTTGCTTGCCTAAAATTAAATGTAAAGGTTTTAAAGTGCAAACCTATTTGAAAAATGTAAACATTTTAATTTGTTAAGAAAACTAATAATTATTTACACTGATTTTTGCTCCCAATACTGTATCTGTTTCTCTTCCCTAATGGCATTAACATTCATGTAGCTTTTCAAGCTAGGACCCTTTGAGTCACCCTCAATTTCCTCTTCTCTCATCCTTCATACCTACAGAGTCACTAAATTCTATCGATTATACCTCTGGAATATTTCTCAAATTTCTGCTCTTTTGTTATACTGTCACTCCTTTTGTTCAGGGTTTCGTTTTGATCTTGGACCATAATATTACTTACTTAGTCTTTCAGAGATTCTTTCAACACATATTTATAGAATACATACTGCTATGTGTTACCTCTGCTATTAAAACCACCACTTTATCTTCTGTCCAGAAGTCATATCTGAGCTCCAGATTCCTAAAGTTCTATTTGACTGTCTTGTTAGTATTTTATACTTAACTTATCCAAAGCAGAACTTAGAATTCATCCTTCCTGCTCCTCCCACAATCTGTTTCTCTTTCATTTTTCCCTCTTCAGTAAATACTACTGTCAGCCTTCCAGTAGCTCAAATAACAACCTTCAGAATCATCTTTTTGATTCATCCCTTGCTCACCCCCTGCTCTGCTTATCCAATCTTTCAGAAAAATCCTATTCATTTGGCTTCCAACATATATCTCCAGTCTAGACACTTCTCTGTCACTACCTGACTCAAATTTGAGTACTATCACTTACCAGCTATGTGACCTTGGGTAATTAATATCTGTAAGTCTTGGTTTCAAATCCAAAACAAGACTTTTAAAAGAACAAAAAATGGCATCATCTTTTAATTCTTAAAGTGTGGTTTTACCTATCAAGAGCCAAAGTTTGAAGGACTGAGTAGGGAAAATTGCAGACTGACTAAGCCTTTTTGATCTCCTTCAAAGTGATTTATTTTGAAAGGAGAAAGGAAGGACAGTTGCTGGATTCCCGATGGAGATACTAACTATTTGGGGGAATGTGTAAAATATGTGGGGTTTGGGATATTCACAATCATGGGGAATCTCCACGATTCCCACAAATCTGTAATTTGTCTTGGTGTGGGATCCCTATTTCAATTAAGGTTTTTCTTCCTCTTTTTCTTATCATATGCATATGTCAGGTCTATTCTTACTTTTCCTAACACTACTTTTAATTCTAGTACCGACTAACACCTCTGCTCTTTTATTTCTTCTTGAAAAGAATGGCTTCTAATCTTATTTCTCTTATTATCCAAACATTATTTTTAAGAGACACCAGCATCTGGCATCTTTATGTTGTCTGCTGTAGTCAGGTCTGAATATTTACTTACTGAAACAGACAGAATTTTATTAGTAATTACTTTCTCTTTAGATCACCTTTACATTATCACAATTAGGGTGTTATATTAATTTTTGTGAAATTATGTGTGTAGGTAGGTCTATTATCTATGACTTTTATTTTAGGATAATAAAGGGATTATTTAAAAATATTTGTTTAAAAAAGATGAGTACAGGATCTGATGGGGTTGAAAATTACTGGTTTAGATGTTAATGAGCTCCTGAGAAAAGGCCATAGAAGAGCTGAAAAGAATGGCAGTCAGAAAAAGCCTCACAGTTCAGTTGAGGACACTACAGATTGTGTGAACATGACAGCAAAAGCCCCAGCAGAAATCAAGACCTACTCCTAAATTCAGGTGGGAC
This sequence comes from Cabassous unicinctus, assembly GCA_029593785.1. NCBI lineage: Eukaryota > Metazoa > Chordata > Mammalia > Cingulata > Chlamyphoridae > Cabassous > Cabassous unicinctus. Next base: position 3,095 of record JAQZBX010023048.1, on the reverse strand, counting down.
TAATTACAGACTGAGGGGAGACCCTTGAGGAAAAACTCCCCACAAACCACATTTCCCTTGGGCAAGGCAAAGATGCTACATAAACTCCCTTATCTTACATCACCTTAGGGAAAGCCAAAGAGATAGAGGTTAACTGAGAAGCGACTGAGTCAAGTTGGAAATTCTTCATTGTCCTCTATCTGAGGAAACGGAGTCTTAAAGGCTAGGTTTTGTTCTATTATTAGAAAGTGAAGGAAGTTCCAGCTTTCCATATCAAGTGTGTGGACTCATGACTGTAAATTCTTAAATCCACTGCTACCACCCTAGTCCAAGCTGCCATCATCTCTTGCTTGGACGACTGTACTTGCCTCCTAAATGGTTTTGCTGCTTTCTCTCTTACCCCTTTTAATCCATTCATCAAGGAGCAGAGTGAGCTTTTAATATAAATTAGTCATGCCATTTCCTACTTAAAACTCCTCAATGGTTCTGTTGCACTTGGAATGAAATCCAAACTCCTTCTCATGTCTCTGAATGATCTGACCCCTGCTTCCCCCTCTAAGATCCTTTCTATTCCCTGGGCCCGCCAAATTCTTTTCCACTCCAAATCTTTTCTATGTTTTGCATAGAAAGCTCTTCCCTAGGACTTTTGGCAAGGCTGGTTCATTCTAATTCTTTAGGACTGAACCCCTTTGCCTCTACATCACAATGGTCCTTTCTGACCCCCAATAGAAAGGACTGTCTCTATCCCTCCACTGCTGCCATTCACTCTGTCTCATAAACCTATTTATTTGCCCTCATAGTACTTATTATTATCTGTCATGATCTCGGCTGATATTTCAGTTGATGACAAATCCATCCTTCCAGTTATTTAGTACAAAAAATCTTGGAGTTCTTGGCTCTTCTCTTCCTCTTATATCCCACATTCAATCCACCAGGAAATACTGATGGCTCTGTCTTCAAAATGCAGACTATCTGAACAAACACTTCCCATTGCCTCTTCTGCTACCACACTACCTTGGTCTGAGTCACCACCATTCCCTACCTGGTTACTGGGATAGCCACTTAACTAGCTTTCCTACATTTGTCCTCTTGCAGTATGTTTTCAACAAAAACAGCTCAAATGACCCCTTTAAAACTGTTTTTCCAGTGGCTCCCCATTTTTCTCAGAGTAAAATTCTTGCAATGGTCCATAAGGCCCTATATTACCTCCATCCCACTCTCTAATTTCTTTCCTACTATTTTACCCCATTGAGATTTGAACTCTTTGAAGACAAAAATATTGTCTTTTTTTATTCACTAATGCATCCCTTGTGCCTAAAAGCACCTGGCACTTAGTAGGGGCTCAATAAATATTTTTGGATTAAATAAAGAAATGAATCTTGTTTATTTCTTCATTGTCTAATTTTCTGCTGCTGGAATGTGGATACATGAAGGCAGGATTCTTTTTTTTAATTTTAATTTTTTATTTTTTTAAAGACACTTAGATTACATAAAAAATGTAGGGAATTCCCATATGCCCCAATCCCTACCCCTCCCACACTTTCCCACATTAACAACATCCTTCATTAGTGTGGTACATTTGTTACAGTTGACGAACACATATTGGAGCATTGCCACTGTGTGGATTATAGTTTACGTTATAGTTTAAACTCTCTCCTGCACAATTTTGTAAGTTATGAGAAGAAATATCATGGCCTGTATTTGTCATTGCAACATCATTCAGGGCAATTCCAATGTCCCAAAAATGTCCCCTCTCCCTCCCCTCAGAAACTCCAGTGGCCACTGCCTCCATATCAATGATAAAAATTCTTCCCTTGCTAGAATAACTATAAGTTTATAGTAGAATAACAGTAAGTCTTCTCTAGTCCGTCATTCATTGCCCATTCCTGAGGATTCTGCCATGGTGATGCTCACTCTGCCTCTAATTGAGAAGGGGCTTAGATCCCATAGGGGAGATGGATGAGACTATTTTGCTTGCAGTTGCAGACTCTCTCTGCTCCTTGGGATGGTCGTTGTCTATCATCATCACATTGTTAGTTGTCCTGGGTGAGCCCAATGAACTGGAGAGTAGATGTTGCAACTCCGTTGAGATTCAGGGCCTGACTGGCACATGGAAAGCCCAAAGATTTAAGTCTCTTGGACATATACCTATCAACTCTAAGACTAACTATAGGTTCAAATAGAAGGGGCAGAAGAGCCATGTGTAGGGAAACCAAAACTGAATCCAACTCTGTCACACTGGGGAGCATAAAATTCCAAAGTAGGGCCCACTGGCAGGGTGCCAAACTTCTGAGCAGTCAGTCCTGCCTATGGTGTCTGGATGGCCCCAGAGTCCTCAGGAGCCCTGCTATTTGAGTCAATATTTACTGTGGCCGTCAATGAGATCCTACTGAGACAAGCATAAGCATAACCTCTGGAATGACCTCCTGACTCACTTTAAAGTCTGTTAGCCATATAAACTCATTTGTCTTTACCCTTTTCCCCCTTTTGATCAAGGTCTTTTTCCAGGTGCATTGCTAGTTGGTGCTTGGTAGTAATCCCACAGTGCCAGGGAGGCTCATGTCCAGGAGTCATGTCTCATGCTGGGGGTGGGGGGTAATGCATTTATATGCTGAGTTTGGCTTAGAGAGAGGCCACATTTGAGCAACAAGGAGGCTCTTAGGAGGTAAGTCTTAGGCACCCTCTAATACTAGGCTAAGATTCAATTTCAAAAGAAAAGGTTCATAATTACAGTCATCAATATCAAAGGCCTGTCAATGGTCCTTCCTCCTTCATTAGTCACTGCCCCTGGGATTCTTGCTGTCCCATTAGAGAATGTGGCAGAACCCCCCAGGATGGGTTTTGGATATTCTTTTGGTTATTGTGTGGCTCTCTACCCACTGTGACAATGTCCCACGAACACTTGAACTCTTTCATATGGAAGGCAGGATTCTTATTGGTCTTGTTTAATATTGTACTCAGAACAGTGCTTGGTATGCAGTAAGTACTCAAAACTTTTTTGTTGAATAAATAAATATCTACTATGAAAAGATTAGTACATCTCCTTATACTATACTTAGTTAATGAACATATGATGCAAAGAGGCAGCATAGTTTCCATTCACCACTCACAGGTAG
>JAQZBX010023047.1:16658-31229 GCA_029593785.1 Cabassous unicinctus | reverse complement strand
TTATTTCTTTATTTCTTGACAAATGTTTCAGAAACCAGCCTGTTCCAAGATAATCCCCATCACATTTAATGTTAAAGAAGCTCTGGTATACATGTGGGGCACCTTCCCAATCAGGTAAGAGATGTGGTCTTGACTCTGCAGTAAAGTCACTCAAGCTCTACCTTCACAGAAGCCACTAACTTCTTTTCAACCTTCTCTAAACTTTCTTCATTTCAATCAAGCAATTAAGCATTTGCTATGATATTTTAGGGGGTATCCTGGGAAATCACAGGGAATTAAAGTGTAAAAAAAGTCATGGATCCATGCTGTGAGAGCTTTCAGTCTAAAACTAATAGCAAGAATGTGGACATCAACAACAGCAGGGAGAAGAAATTGGTATTTAAAACAAGAATGCATTGTACTATTTTGCAAAGCAGACAGTAGCCTGATTCTTGCCAAAAGAAATCACTCTTGCTTTAGAAAAATAACTTGATTGGGCACCTTTCTGTATGAAAGGTCAGCCTTCCTCTAGGCCATGAGCTAAAAGAAGTAATGAGAAGGAAAGAAAGAGAGCTAAACTACTCTGCTTGAGAAAATTTGGAGTTTCACAATTGTTCATGAATAGCTGAAAACCCTTGTGACATGAAGGAGAGAAGATGAAATAGAAGAAGGGTCTGGAAGGTGGCAGAGAAGAAAGAGAGGCCCAAGTACACGAGGCAGAAGCCAGCAGGAAATCCCCATGGCCCTGTGTTACTGACACTTGAGGGCAAAAAACCCAGTGTGGGGCAAAATGCGACAATAAGAGAGGACGGCACCTTCTTTTACTAAAGCAAGGGTACCACTCTTGTTCTTGGGCCCAGGGTTTTTGTTTGTTTTGTTTTGTTTTTCTTTTAACATTTAATTCACATGAATTCTTAGAGCAAGTAAGAAGAGAAAAAAAATCCTATGAGCAGTTCAATTGACAGTATAATTAAAAAACAATCTTGTTCTTTTTGGAAGTCCTAAAATGATATGCCAGTGTAAAGTTAGTGATTCTAAAGCTTGCTCTTGCCCAGAAACCCTAGGGAACTTTTAAAAATACAAATTCCTGTACAGTACCACAGACTTTCATAGGCCAGTTCTGATTACAAGAATAAGTTTTATAGAAACTTCCCAAGGGATTCTGATGCACATCCAACAGTCTGTGCCTAAGCAACCTGAAAAATATATTGAAATATTGGAAATAATTATTGAGGCTCTGTTCCAAAACAATGGCAAATTCTGACTCCCCCTCTCTGTTAAATTGACCACCATCCTTCTCTATTCAGGCTTCGCAAATGGTTTCCATCTACTGATTTATTCAGAGAGAGGAAAGGACTTGTGGAGCAACCTCCACATCTACTGCAAATTGTTGCTGAAAAAGGAAAGAAAAAATAGATCGCCAGAAAAGAAGGAAAACTGTTCTTCAATGAAGGAAGATTGAAGGATCAGGGTGAATTATTGCAATCCACTTGGAAGACAAAACTCTGCCTCATAAGGGGACATTGCTGTGGCCTACCAAGGCTGCCCTGATCCCCCCTGAGAATACTGCCCCAGAGACCAAGCCATGAATCAAATATATCCATGTGTCTTACCAAACACGCAGGGAATGTCAGGGCCAATGCGCCATCCATGCCTGTGGCCCCGTCTGCCCTGCTATCCTGAGCCTGACTCATATCCCACACACTGGATGGCTTGAGAATTGGGGTTTGTGAGGTGAGTCAACAGGCTCCAGATGCCCACATATTATTTTCATTATGGGATGGACACTCATCATTAGACCATCTGCCAAGCAGCTGTGTTGGCTAGTTGTTCATTTCAGTACATATGATCCAAATCACAATGATTTTTAGAAAGCGTATAAGCTGCCTATTAAAAGGTCAACCTCCAAAGTCATAATAGATTTAAGGCTTCTGGTGTCAAAACAGGCACTCAGAAAATCAAGAGCAAAGGAAATGGAAAAAACGTTTTGTAATGATCCTAGGCTATTTTGATTAAAGGTGCTGCTGTAACATGACACTGAGAAGAGTAAGATTTGCTTCTTTCTTTAAAGAAGACAACAGATGTCAGAAAGAGCAAGCAAAAGGAAGACACAGTCTCACCAGGTCACTAAATTATGGGGTAAAATAATTATTCACCGTTATCAAGGAATATTGATTAAAGAGCCACAGTTTGATAAGCACAGTATGAGGAACTATTCTCTTTTATTCCTTAGCCCCTCTGTGACTGGGCCTGAGGTCCTTAATGGTTTATGCTCTTGAAATGCAACTCTGATTACCTCTCTCTAGTTCAAAGGCCCTCGTTGTCTGTCCCTTGCCAACAAAATTCTTTACCCTGTTATGTAACCTTCCTTTCCAACTGAGATCCACTTGTCTGCTTCATTTACTCCATGCTCTAGCTTCTCTGAACTATTCACTGTTTACTGTACAAACTCCAGCATTTTCCCCTTGACCCTTTGCTTATTCAGTTTCCTAAACCTGGAATACCTCTTGGCCCAGCCCTTGCAAACTTTACCACTACTTTCTTCACTACATCTTCCTTCCCTCTCCACTCTTCCTACACAGACTACAAACTAAATATCCACATTGTTCTTTATCTCTGCCTTACATATGGGATGATATATCCAATATATTATTTTTGTCTTGTTTTACTTACTAGTCAATGACCTGCAAGGGGCTGGCTCTGTCTATTTCTTCTTCATATCCTGGTGTTTTCCTGGCTTCCTGGACCACAGTGGGTGTTCAATATGCATTTGTGGCTAGAAAGAAGGGAAGAAATGGAAGGAAGATGGGTGGAGGGAAGGGAAGAAAAGGAGGAGGAATGGTAGAGTGGTATGAAGGGAGTAAAAGAAGGGAAAGAGAAATGAAGGAATTCAGTTTGCACTATTTTAATTTACTTTTGGTAATATGTTGTGGGTGTGTTCTTTTAGGAAAATTTTGTATGTGTTTTGATTTTCCTACATCTACTTTCCCACCTCCTACTCACCCCTTGGTCACCTGCATCTGAACTATGTTCCTGCCCCTTCACTAAAATGCTCTTGCTAAGGTCATTCCCTAATTGCCAAGTCTGACTCTCACTACTTGGCACCATCTAACTTAACTAACTTGCTGCATTTAACACTACCATAACTCTTGGAAATCTCTCTACATTTGATTTTCATGATCCCTTCATTCTCACTTTTGCTTATGTTTCACTCTTGCACCTCTGCCCATTGCACTGCACCCATTTCCTCTGGCGAGTCTTTAAATATTGGTGATTTCAGTGTTCTTCATCTTCCCTTTCCCTTTTCATGCTACATAATCTCTGGTTAAGCCTATCCATTCCCATGGCTTCAAATTAGATGTCAATGATTCCCAGCCTATACTTCCTGGCCTTCTCCTCTCCTGACCTCCTTCCAGAACTATGCAGTCAACTACCTACCAGACATCACTTAGCAGCTACATTTTAAACCAACGAATTCAACATGTCAAAAACAGAACATTCCATGGTTCCCCAACAGGAGAATTCTTCCTGTATTCTTATGCCAATCAATGATAATCCACCTCTAACTAGCCCACAAAGCTAGAAACAAGAGACTGTTTCTAAATTTTCCCTCCTCCATCCCCTTACCACATCCAACCAGTCACTAAAGTTCCTTTATATTTTTCCAATCCCCATAATACTTTCTTCCTTGGTGCAGAATATCATTGCTTTATATCCAGGTTATCACAAAAGCTTCTCAAAATGTTTCCTTGTCTCTGATCTTTCACCTAGGTCATCTAAACTGCCAATAATTCTACCTTCCTACTTTCATACGTTACTTATAATTCTTCAACAGTTCACAATTGTCTTCAGGATAAAACCCAAACTCCTTAGCGTCATGTGTATACACCACTCATCCTCCCTCTTTACCTACTTGTCCATTCAATGACCAATATCTTTGGGGATTCATGTATAAATCCATATCCAGGGAGTAGGCTGAAGGAGCAATGATCTTCTTAGTCCTGCTTCTGTCAGAATTCCTGTGCACAAAACCTGCCGGGGTTGTCTTATTGTCTCTTTCCTGAGCACTGTCTGTCGTGTTGTTCTTTCCCAGATCAACTACATGGAGAAATACAATAAAGAAAAATAAGGTACTTTTATTAAAGGGTCAAAGAATATGAAAAACAGATACTGCAATACCTTACTAGGCTATACATTTGTGCCATAAAAAAGAACAAGACGAATAAGGTCCATAAGATTTAAGCCCTCAAAAGTCTCTTCCTGTCAGCTAATCCTTCCCTCTCTCCCTCAACCCCACTTCCTTTCCTTGACAACTCTTTTTAAGTGACCCAACTTGATGTATCATTGCCTCCCTCAGGAAGCTTTATTATTCCCCAAAGGGTATTTTAGAAAATCAAGGAATGGGACTTCTGCCAGTTATGAATAAAGGCTCTCTTCTATGCAGACACTGCGGTTCTGGGAGGGCAGAATGGGCTCTAGTCACATAGTGTGGACTGTAGTGGGTTCTTACTCTTCTTTGGCATCTCCACCAATGGGAGTAAGAACCACATAAATGATGAGCTCCTCATCATTTATCTAGGAAGTAAGCTCACCACCCAAGGGTAACATAAACCCCTTAGTATCATATAAGGAAAGAATATTCTTCCTGTTGGTATGATTCTAAGAGTACCCACCTATTTGTTTATTTTTATATTTCTTGGATCTTTGGTGCAAAGATTGGGTTATTATTATTAAACAATAACCCATGATAAATTGTTCTAGGGAGTTGAAACTCTTCCTGAGCCTGACCTAAGTTATAAGTGTCTATCTCTTCAGCTGTAAATGTCTCTCTCTGAGCCGCCTAGGATTGAATTAACCCCAAACGCGTCCCCCGACAATTCCTGTTTCAACTTTACTTTCAACAGAAGTTGGTAAGGGAAGCTTTTATTCCTCCCACTGCAACTATAAGACTTTCACAATCCAGAACTCATCTAGTTATCTAGCCTCACATTCTACCACTCCGTCTCACAAGCCCTGTGTATCAGAATATTAAATTAGTTGCAATTTTCCCAAAATATGGCATGTTCTCTAATGTACCTTTACATGTTATTTTCAGTTTGGAGATTTTTCTACACATTTCTCCCTACCCCTACCATTACTACTCCATCAATTCCCAGCTTGAGGTCTCGTACTCATTAACTAAAATCTCAGAAGGTTTTAAACAGACTGTGCTCCTCTTTGGATTGGCTGACCATCCTCTGAATTCCCACAGCAACTGACCAGTTTGCTGACCAAATATCCCTCATAGCCCTTACACACTGCATTGCCTGTTGTAATGCATACAGTGTAATTCATGTCTCAACCATGAGACAGTAAGTCTGTTGAGACTGAGGGTAATTCTGTATGCCTCTTTGCAACCCCAGAATTTTAGCAGAGTTCCTGATACAGAGCCATTACTCGTCAATCCTTTCTTGTGTAAAAATGATAGATAGTTTGATAGCTCCATAGATAGATAGAAATGGATAGATGATAGAGTTAAATAATGGATGATGATTGATAGTTAGACTTGAGAGTTATAGGTAGATAGGTACATAGATAATAGATAAAGAGAACACAATAGAGGGGTGATAAGATATAGATAGATAATAGATATATAGATAGATAGATAGATAGATAGATGATAAATAGGTAGAAAAGGAGATTTAAAGAATGATACTTTCAGTGGACACAACTGAATTTCTTCTCAGAGTTCTTTTTTATTAGAGAAGTTGTAGGTTTACAGAAAAATCATGCCAAAAATCCAGAGTTCCCACATAATCTCTCCTCACACATGTAACTTTCCCTATTATTAACACTTTGTATTATTGTGGTAACTTTGTTGAAATTGATGAAACATTATTGTACTTACACTATTAACTATATTCTTTGTTTACATTAGTGTTCACTGTGTTACAAAGTCCTAAGTTTTTTTTAATTTGTTATTCTAGTAACATATGTACAACCTAAAATGTCCCCTTTCAACCACATTCAAATACATAATTCAATGGTGCAAATTATATTCACAATGATGTGCTACCATCACCATCATCCATTACTATAACTTTTCCAACAACAAAAGCACCAACTCTGTACCAATTAAGTATTAATCCCCATTCCCTAATTTTATCACTATCCCTGGTAAACCTTAATCTAGTTTCTGACTCTAGGAATTTGCTTATTCTAATTAGTTCACATCACTGATATCATACAATATTTGTCATTTTAAGTCTGGCTTATTAAACGCAACATGATTTCTTCAAGGTTCATCCATGTTGTCGTATGTATCAGAATTTTATTCCTTTTTATAGCTGTATAATATTCCACTGTATGCTTAGACCACATGTTGTTGATCTCTTCATCTATTGATGGACATTTGGGTTGCTTTCATCTTTTGGCAATTGTAAATGAAGCCACTATGAATGATGGTGTGCAAATATCTGTTCAAGTTCCTGCTTTCAATTCTTTTGGTTATATACAAAGAAACGAGTTTGCCAGGTCATATGATAAATTTATACTTAACTTTCTGAGGAATTGCCAAACTGTTTTCTACAGCACTGCATCATTTTACATTCCCACCAATAATTAATGAGTATTCCTCTTTCTCCAACTCCCCAACACTTGATTTTTCTGTGTTTTTTAAAACAATAGTAGCCATTTCAGTGGTGGGTATGACAGTTTGAATTTTGTGAATCCCAGAAAAGATTATGCTCTTGAACTAATCCATTCCTGTGAGTGTGGGGCCCATTGATTGGACTGTGTTAGAGAGGCATGACCCAGGTTGGGACTCCATCCCCTTGCTGAGGTCTTATATAAACTGAAAACTGAAAGCAGAAACACACAGAAAATGCTGCCACTATTTTACCCTGCCATGTAAAAGAGAGGACTCCAGGTTTGCCTACAGTTGCAAAGCCCCGGGAGGCTCAAAGAGATGAGGCCCAGGGAGAGATATCTGATCACCCACAGTTGAGCTCAAGGAGAAAGTAGAGAGAGACCAGCAGACCCACTATCTTGCCTTGCCCCACGGCAGAAATACAGGATCTGTTAGCAGCAGACCTTTGGTAAGAAAGCATCTCTGATGGTAGTTGATTTGGACATTTCACAGCCTTGGAACTGTAAGCTTTTACCCCAAATAAATTTCCTTTATAAAAGCCAACACATTTCTGATATATTGCATTGGCAACCTTTGGCATAGTAAGACAGTGTGAAATGATTTATCATTGTGGTTTTGATTTGCATTTCCCTAATAGCTAATGATGTTGAACATCTTTTCATTTGTTTTTTGGCCACTTAAATATCTTCTTAGAAGAAATGTCTATTCAACTCCTTTGCCCATTTTTTAATTGGGTTGTTTCTCTTTTTATTGTTGAGTTGTAGGAATTCTTTATACAGTCATGTTATTAAACCATTATCAGATATGTGGTTTCCAAATATTTCTCCCTCTCTGTAAGTTGCCTTTTTACTTTTATGATGGAGTCCTTTGATTCACAAATGTTTTTAATTTTCATGAGGTCACATTTATCTCTTTTTTCCTCTTGTTGCTTAATCATTTAGTGTAAAGTATAAGAGACCATTGCCTAACAAGAGGTCCTGAAGATGATTCCATATTTTCTTCTAGGAGGTTAATCGTTCTGGTTCTTATATTTAGATCTATGATCCATTTTGAGTTAATTTCTGTATATTGTGTGAGATAGTAGTCTACCTTCATTCCTTTGCACATGGATATCCAGAATTCCCAACACCACTTGTTGAAGATACTATTCTTTCTCCATTGAGTGGATTTGGCACCCTTGTGAAATATTAATTGGACATAGATGTGAGAGTTTACTTCTGTTCTCTCAGTTCAATTCTATTGGTCTATGTCTCTGTCCTTGTGCCAGAACCATGCTGTTTTGATTAGTGTAGATTTGCAATAAGTTTTGTTAGAGCCCTGCAAACCTGTTTTTCTTTTTTGAGACATTTTTTTGGCTATACAGACACCCTGTCTTTCCAAATAAATTTGAGGATTGGCTTTTCCATTTCACAAAGAAGACTGTTGGAATTTCTATTGGGATTGCATTAAGTCTTCAAATTGCTTTGGGGTATAAGATCATGACATCTGCAAAGAGGGAAAGTTTTACTTCTTCTTTTCCAATTAGGATGGCTTTTATTTCTTTTTCTTGCCTAATTGCTTTGGTTATAAATTCCTGTACAATATTGAATAATAGTGGTGACATTGGGCATCCTTGTTTTACTCCTCAGATGAGAAGGAAAGCTTTCAGTCCTTCACCATTATGTATGACATAAACTGTGGGTTTTTCATATACGCCCTTTATTATGTTGAGGAAGTTTCTTTTTATGTCTAGTTTTCTGTTTTTATCAAGAAGAGATTCTGGGTTTTGTCAAATGCCTTTTCTGCATCAACTGAGATGTACACTAGGTTTTTAGCCTTCATGCTATTAATGTGGTATATTACATTAATTTTCTTATTTTGAAACTATCCTTGCATACCTGGGATAAATCTTACCTGATCAACATAATTCTTTCAATATTCTGTTGGATTTGGTTTGCTAGTACTTAGTTGAGGATTTATGCATCTATATTCATAAGGGATATCGGTCTGTAATTTTCTTATGGTATCTTTATCTGGCTTTGGTGTGAGGTTGATATTGACCTCATAGCATTAAATTAGGGAGTATTCCCTCCTCTTCAATTTTTGGGAAGAGTTTGAGTGGGAATGATGCTAATTCTTCTTGGAATGTGTAACCGTTGGCCAATTTGATGTAATTATGAATTCCAAAAATATAATTGGATCATGCTTGTAAACTGATCTGTTAATCTGGGCATGATTAAGTTATGATTAGGACCTTGACTGGGCCACGTCAGTAGGGCATTGAGCCCCACCCCTTGGTGGGTGGGGAATCGAATATAAAAGGCAAGGCAAAGAACAGAGTTGAAGCGGTTTTTTGAGAAGCAGTTTGATGTTGGAAAGAAGGCCCCAGGAGAAGAGAAGCAAGCCGTTTGCCTGATCATCTACAGCTGACCTTGTGGAGGAAGCAGGAGCTAAGCCCGGAGAAAAACACAGCCCCAGTAAGAGAGGAACCCCAGAAGCCTGAACCCTGGCAAACGCCAGCAGCTTTCTTGCTCTAACACATGGCAATGGACTGTGGTGAAAGAAGAAACATAATGCTTTATGGCCTGGTACCTGTGGACTTCTACCCCAAATAAATACCCTTTATAAAGACCAACCCATTTTTGGTATTTCACATTAGCAACCCTTTGGCTGACTAATACAGAATGTTTTTTTAAAAACTACCAGTGAAGCCATCTGGTCCTAGTCTTTTCTTTGTTGGGAAGCTTTTGATTATTGATTCCATCCCTTTTCTGGTATTGGTCTGTTGAGATATTCTATTTCCTATTGAGTCACTGTAGATAGTTTGTATGTTTCTGAGAATTTGTCCATTTCATTTAGGTTATCTAATTTGTTAGCATAGAGTTGTTCATGGTAACCTCTTATAATCTTTTTTATTTATGTGGGGTCAGTAGTATTGTGTCCCTTTTAATTTTTTCTCTATTTGTCTCCTCTCCATTTTTAGCTTTCCTGGTCCAGCTAAAGATATTTTTTAAATTTTATTGCTCTTTTCAGGGAACCAACTTTTGGTTTCATTGATTATCTCTATTGTGTTTTTATTCTCTATTTCATTTATCTCCTCTCTAATCTGTTTATTTTCTTCCTTTTTCTCACTTTGGGCTTACTTTGCTCTTCTTTTTCTATATCCTCCAGTTGGGAGGTTAGGTCTCTGATTTAAGATATTTCTTCTTTTTTAATGTAAACACTTAAAACTATAAACTTCCCTTTCAGCATGGCCTTTGCTGCATCCCATAGGTTTTGGTATGCTGTGTTTTCATTTTCATTTTCCTCAAGATATTTTCTAATTTCCATTGAGATTTCTTCTTTAACTCATAGGTTGTTTAAGGGTGCATTGTTTAATTCCACATACTTGTGTACTTTCTAGTTCTATTTCTGTTATTAATTCTAGCTTTAATCCATTGAAGTTGGAGAGGATACACTGTATGACTTCAATACTTTTTAATTTATTGAAACTTGTTTTGTGACTCAACATATGTTCTACCCTAGAGAATGATTACGAGCACTAGAGAAGAATGCGTATTCTGATGTTGTTGGGTGAAGTGCTTTATACACTTCTGTTAAGTGTAGTGGTTTTGGGGGTTTTTTTTTTGTTGTTGTTGTTGTTGTTGTTTTTTTGGCTTTTATAATGGGAATTTATTAGGGTAAAATCTTACAGTTCTGAGGCTGTGAAAATGTCCAAATCAAGGCATCAACAGAGATGCTGTCTCACCAAAAGCCAGCTGCTGGCAGAACTGGACTCCTGCCACGTGGCAAGGCAAAATGGCGCTGGTCTGTGCCTTCTCCTCTAGGCTCACTTTCTCCCCAAGCTCAGCTGTGGCCGATCAGGCATATGGTCGCTCCCCGGGCCTTGTCTCTTCAGTTTCCGGCTGCTCCACTGATTTCAGCCTCCAGCCTCTCTCTCAGCCTCTTGGGGTTTCTGTCTTTCTGTGGCTATAGGCAATCCTGGAGTCCTCTTTCAAATGGCAGAGTAAAATGGCAGCTTTTGTTCTCAGTGTGTCTCTGTTTTCAGTCCTCTGTTTATAAAGGACCCCAGCCTGGGTCCCACAATCTAATCAAAGGCCCTTCTCTGACGTGATCTAATCAAAAGTGATCTAATCAAAATATCCCTTAACTGAATCTAACCAAATGTCCCACATATAGGCTTACATGCACAGGAATGGGTTAGCTTAAGAAAGTGTAGTGGTTTTATAATATCATTCTAGTCTTCTATTTCCTTATTAAGCTTCTGTCTAGATGTTATATCCATTTTTGAAAATGGTGTATTTTAGTCTCATACTATTAATGTAAAACCATCTATTTCTCCCTTCAACACTGTCAATATTTGCTTCATATATTTTGGGGATCTACAATTAGATGTATATATATTTATAATTATTATGTCTTCTTATTGAATTGTGCCCTTTATCAATACAGAGTGACCTTCTTGGCCCCTTGTAACAGTTTTTTGACTTAAAGTCTATTTTATCTGATATTAGTATAGTTACTGCATCTCTTTGTTACTATATGCACTGTATAATTTTTTCATTCTTTCACTTTCAACCTACTTTTGTCTTTGAATTTAAGGTGAGTCTCTTATAAAATGTATATAGTTGGGTCATGATCTTTTGTTCATTCTGCCAATATCTGTCTTTTGACTGGAGAGTTTAATCTATTTACATTTAAAGTAACTATTGACTTTTTAAGGCATGACTCAGTTTAAGTCCCCGCCCCTTGGTGGACTGATATAAGAATGCAGGACATTCTTCTGCCATTTTGTTATGTGATCTCTGTAAGTCTTCTACTTTTATGTCCCTTGAGTCTTCCATTAATGCCTACTTGATGGTTATTGAATTTTTATATTGTGCCATTTGGATTCCCTTCTCACTTCTTTCTGTATATATTTTTCAAATTTTCTTTGTGGTTACCAAGGGCTTAAATTTAACATCCTGAATCTATAAAAATTGCATTTGTTGTTATACCAACTTAACTTCAATAGTATATGCATACACTGTCCTATACTCTCTTCCTCCCCAACTTTTTGTTGTACTTGTTACAAATTATATCTTTATACATTGTATGTCCAATACCATAGATTAATCATTAAATTTTTTTAATTTGCATTTAGAAATGTAAGATGTAGAAAGTGGAGGAGCACAACAAAAATTATAACACAACATTTCTGGCACTTATACTTATCCATATGGTTACCTTTACCAGAGGTCTTTATTTCATTATGCTGCTTCAATTCAATTCTAGTGTCCTTTCCTTTCAGTCTGGAGAACTCCCTTTATTATCACTTGTAGGGCAGATATAGTGGTGCTGAACTACTTCAACTTTTGTTTTTGAAGACTGTTTTAATCTCTCCCTCATTTTTAAAGATAATCTTGCCAGATATAAAATTTTGGTTGGCAAATGTTTTCTTACAGCACTTTAAATAATTCATCCCACCACCTCTTGCCTACATGGTTTCTGATGGAAAATCAGCAGCTAATCTTATTAGTACTCCCTTGTACATAACTCATTGCTTTTCTCTTGCAGCTTTCAGAGCTTGCCTTTGGCATTTGACAGTTTGTCTACTACATGTTTGGGCATGATTCTCTTTGAGTTTATCCTGTTTGGGGCTTGTGGGATTCTTGAATGTATATGAGGCAGTTTGAGATTATTTATGAATCCCCAAAAAGAGAGATTATGTTTGTAAACTGGTCTGTTCCTCTGGGTGTGGTTCCTTTGTTTGTATTAAATTCAAAGGTTTTAAGTTTACTTGATTAAATCAATTTAAGACCTTTGATTCGACCACATCAGTAAGGCATGACTCAGTTTAAGTCCCCGCCCCTTGGTGGACTGATATAAAATGGATACTCACTGAAGAAGACCCACAGGAAGAGGGAGAGCTCCATAGACATGAAGAGGAGAGAACTTGTCAGTTTTGATCCTGGAACCCCTGGGAGAGATGAGCCATTCACCTGATAGTTTGAACCTATAGAGAACAGAGCAGGTGAGCAGCTGATAAGGCCTGGAAAAAAACAAGCCCTATGCCAGACTGATACAGGAAGCCCTGAGGGACGAGTCCTATGCCAGCCTTCAGCTGAGATCAGAAAATACTGGGCCCATGGAGCCTTAAGAGGAAGAAGGAAGGAAAGACCAAGCAGAGATCGCCCGCAATCTTGCTTCAACACATGGCAACTGACTTTGGTGAGAAAGCAGCCTTGGGTTGGACTCTTTTGGGCCTTGTAACTGTAAGCTTTTACCCCAAAATAAATATACTTTATAAAAGCCAACAGATTTCTGGTACTTTGTATTAGCACCATTTTGGCTGACTAATATAACATATATTTATATCTTTTGTTAAATTTGGAAATTTTTCTTCCATTATTCCTTTAAATAGTCTTTCTGCACTTTTCTCTCTTTCTTCTCCTTCTTGAACTACCATAATGAACATATTTGTACATTTAATGGTGTCCCACTTGTCTCTTAGATTCTGTTCACATTTTTTTTCATTATTTTTTTCTTTCTATTCCACAGCCTAGATCATTTCAATTGTCTCATTTTCGAGCTCACAGATTTTCTTTTGCCAGCTCCAGTGTTTCACTGAGACCCTTTAAGAAATTATTCATTTCAGTTATTGTGGTCTTCAATTCCAGAAATTCTGTTTGATTTCTTTTTAAATTTTCAATCTCTTTATTGAGATTATTTTATTTTTCATTCATTATTTCCTCATAGTCTTTAGTTCTTTCTCAGGATTTTCCTTTATCTCCTTAAGTATACTGTGGATCAATTTTTTAAAGTCTTTTCCAGGATACCCCAAATCTGGTGCCCTTCATTGATGAATTTTTATCTTCTCCTTTGGATGGGCCATCATTTCTTGTTTCTTTGTTTGTCTTGTAGTCTTTTGTCGCACACTGTAAATTTTAATATTTTAAAGTGAAAGCTGGAATTTAGTCCCTGAGATGTCTGTTCTTTTTGTTTGTATCCAGCTAGTGATATGGAAGAGGTTTCCTCAAGTATCAGGAGCTAACAACAACAACAAAAAAAAAAAACAATTGCATAAAATTCCATTCATATAGCATATGACAACATGGATGAACCTAGAGGGCATTATGATGAGTGAAGCAAGGTAGGCACAAAAAGACAAATAGTGTATGATTGTGCTATTAAGAACTAAATATAATGAGCAAACTCATGGAGTTAATAGCTAAAATATAAGTCACCAGAGAATAGAATGTGGTTAGAGAATAGAAAGCTGAGGTTTATTCTTTGTGGAATTGGTAAAACATTGTTTGTAAATGTTTGGAAGTGAATAGAAATGGTTAAAGTACATCACAGGATTTTTATTTAGTAGCACTAACATATGGGTATGATCGTGGTTTGTTTTTTGTTGTTTTGTTTTGTTTTTTTTTCTTTTTTGGAATAATGAAGATGCTCTAATATTGACTGAAGTGATGAATATGCAAGTTGGAGATTATACCAAATGCCATTGATCATACACTTTAGATGACTTCTATGGTTTATGAACAAAAATTAATAATAGGGTGGGTTGGGGGAAAATATACCAAAGGTAAGATAGTGACTATAGTTAGTAGTAATACTTTGATGATGCTCTTTCATAATTTGTTACACAAATACATAATGTTTCACAACAATGCAATGTATTTGTGGTGGCTTGATGTATGAGAGCCCTGTATGATGATGTGCATGTTTGTTTTTAAGTTCACAACTTTTACTATACACTTATTTTTTATATATGTTTATGTATGAGTGATATACTTCAATAAATTGTTTTTAAAATGAAAAAAAAAAAACTTTTCACAGTCTTTGCAAATTAGCTCTGCATTTGGCTGGTGCTCTCCTTTAGAGTATAGCTGACCATCAAGATCAGCCCATCTTTTCTGAGCCTGCATCTTTCCCATTTCCATGAATTTGAATGTGCATAGGGAGTAGAGATTCCCTATGAAATAGACTTTCTCCCC
>JAQZBX010023047.1:0-16558 GCA_029593785.1 Cabassous unicinctus | reverse complement strand
AGGAGTTACCCTGTTCCCTTGAGAGCAGGGCCAGAGACTCACAATAGGAGTGTAGGCTGACTCCACACTACACCAAGGAAGGGGTAGAGGAGGGACCAGCAAAGGTGCCAGGAACTTCTACCATTTTTAAAGCTCCATTTCCTTGATTTAGCACTTGCCAAGTTACCACAACTCTGTTTTTCAGATTTGAGGAGGATGGCTCTGCCAGGTTTTCCCAGTCGATCAGAGTCTGTGGGGAACAGTACCCTGAAACATCTTATGCTGCCATCTCGGTTCCTTCACAGACTCTTAAATATGTCTCCCATCCAAGTAGATTTGGATGTAGCCTTATGAAGCAGCCTTCTTCATTGTAGGAGGCAGGCACTCTCAGCTTTTCCAGGCAGGTTTGCAAATGTGACCCAGGAAAATAAAGACCCAACATTTAGGGTGAATATGTTTGTGTGTGTGTGTGTATGAGTATGTGTGTGTGTGTGTGTAGCTGGAAGGGAAGCAGACGGAAACACTTGGGTGAAGTGGACCTTAAAAGCAAAGTATAAGATGGATGTGATCAAAAAGCACAGTTGAATCCATTTGCTTGGCACCTTTGTTATTGGGTCTCTTGTAACAGGCCAGTCTATGTTTTAGCACTTTTCATCTCGGGAGGTAATACCAACCCCTGCCTTCAGCCAAACCCCCTGCTCAAAGTTCGGCCAGAAACATGAGTTATCTGAAGCAAAAAGAAAAGGATCAAAAAGAGAGGCAGAGGACTTTGAATTTCACATCGATCCTATGCCTCATTTTCTTTGGACATACTATCTAACTTCTTTTGGAAGTCTAGCTTAAAGGCTACTTAATATTTAAATTCACAGATATGTAAACAAGGTATAAGAAAAATCAGATTGCATCCATGTACTGGAACTGAGCAGAAGTACCCAATATACTAGAACAGTAACTTGTAAACTTTTTTTTTTTCCAACATACACACACACTGCCAAACAGGGCATCCCGAATGTCTTGGTACAGTTTTAAACTATAACTTCTGAAGGATAAATGCTGCAAACTTAGAAAGCCTTAATTTGAAAGTTTATTTAAATTTCTTCTATACTTATTTAGTTTTGTGAATTTTGAGGGATGTATTTTTAATTTTTTCAATGTTTGCCATCTTCAGTGATCTAAAACAAAAAGTTAAAATTAAAATGTGTTTTGGAAAATACACGAAAACTTAACCAAGACTTTTGGGACACTATCTATCTTTAATACTCTTAGTATTCTCTTATGATTTTTATGCTATTCAAAAATATTCTACTGTATTCTATTGAACTGTATTGCATTGTGTTGTATTGTATTGTATTGTATTGTATTGTATTGTATTGTATTGTACTGTACTGCATTGCATTGCATTGCATTTGTCTTTTCCAAATGCCAGTCTCACTCCCAATAATTTGATTTCATGGCCCACTAATGAAAACCACAACTCTAGAAGACAGGAGAAGTGTGATTGGGTGAAGGTAAAATTCAGTCCTTGGTTCAAGAACTTAGTCATCCAGGGCTTGGTTAAACATGATGAGGGAAAACCATTAAAGCAATGGTGCTATAATATCTGTGGGCCTCTCTGATGAAGAAAACAGTCCCCATCACTCCCCAGTGTGGGTGACAGTCCCCCACAGTTATGTGTGTCACTGCAGGAAGTCATTTTAACAAGGTCTGAATGCAATGCATTCTTGGGATCCAATGGTTCTGTGACATAATGGAACATTTTTTATACCTAAGGAAGGTCTTAAAATATTTTACTTGTTAACAGCAAGTCTTGTCCCTTGTCCATGCTCTCTGATCTCCATTTTCCACCCTTGGTAACAGAATAAAAAACTTAATGAAAAATACCCAGAGTGGAAATGACAGGCTTAAACAGCAGTCACCAAATTCAGAAGGCGAGAACAGGGGAGAAATAAAAATCATATCCTCTGTGATGTATTCTCTGGCTAAAGAATCCTTGTTCTGTTCATTCCAATTATACCAACCACCCCCAACATATACTACATGGCTTCTAATATTTCACTCTTACTCAGTGATTTCCAACTTGTATTTCATTAGCCCTTGTCACATGTGCTTTACCTTTCACCTGCATGAAATTCCAAATATCTCAGGAGATCTACCTACCATCTCCTGTATGTTTCCCTATTTATTAGAGCACTTTCCATTGCAAGTAAGCAAAAAATTAAATTTAAAAATGTTTACACATTAAGAACACTGTTATTATCTCAAATAGCAAGGATGAGCATCCCAGGATTGGTTAACTCAGTGGCACAATGATCTCATCTAGGACCCAGATGTTTCCCTTTCTCTGCTCTGCCATCCTCAGCATACAGCCTTTCATCACCACTCTTACTTCTTCCTTGTCTCAAGACCACTGTTCTATATACTACTTCCTCACACTGCTGCAAAAGACAGAGAGGACATTTTCTCCTCACACTTCCTATTCTCAGAAGCACCCTAACAGACTTCCCCTTGGGACCCACTGACCAGGATTATGTTCCATGCTTATGTACCAGTTGCAAGGAAAACTGAGGAAAGTGAGTCCAGCATTTTTAGTGTCTACAGTGGGAGGCAGTCTCAACCAGCAAGAAAGCTATGCAGCACCTAACCTAGTATTCTGCACCCAGTAGAGCTCGCTGCATTTCATAATTGACCATTCTGTGACCACTCTCTCTCTAAGAGACAGTAAGCTTCCAGATTGGGTTTCAGCCCCATGTGAATCAATTAACTTTGCTTTATCAAAGGATCGTCAAACTCTCCAGGAGAAGCCATTTCACAGAATACTAATTACTGTTTATAGGAATGGGAGGGTATGCAGAAGGATCAATACAAAGCCATTCCCTAGACTACAAAACCAATTATAACAACTCCCTGATGCTGAGTCAAGAGGGCAACCATTGCTTTTCAACTAACAATGCAGATTTCCCCGATTATTTTACATGTGAGAACACTGGCAGGAAAGAGATGTCTTTAGACCCCTGATACCACATCTCCAATCCATCCTGCATCTAACAATTAGTATCGTTTTTTATCAAGAGCACTTTCATCATGAGATCCAATCAGCAAAGATATACTGGAAACTTCCTGTGTAAAAGACTCTTTGGCAGGAATGAGGTGGTAAGGTGGGAAGGGATAGAAAGCATCTGTAAAAATTTTTGTGCCAAACTTCTACCTCATTTTGGCTCATATCTCTGAATTTAGATTCAGGGCTTAATTGAATTATCTCATATTGGATTTCATCAATTCTTTGTTTTCCTCATGTTTTAACCTCTAAAATAGTACATATTTTACAATCTCTGGTATGTCATAGCTAAATTGGTCATTTTTTCTTTCTGAGTGCTACATAATGGCTTTGCAATCTTAGATTTAATGAAATAAAATATTACCCATTGTTATTGTATATATTGATCTTGTATCTGAGGATAGGAACAATCCATATGTCCATCTTTATGCCCCTTGTACCTAATCCATCCCCTGGTATACAATAGGTGCTTAATGAATATAATGAAAGTGTAAACAAGATATGGGTTTCTTTAAGGCACAGCACACATCATATCAGGTATTAACTCTCCTTTAGTGTCTATTCTAGAATAGAAAAAGAACTAAAATAGAAGAGAAACAGGTAAGACAAAGCTCCTGCCTTCTTGAAGCAACCTCAAAAGGATGTTCCAAAAACTTTTAGGCAATTCATTCATTTACTTATTCATTCAATCAATACTTGCTATATGCCCAGCACTGTGACACAGGAATACATACACCCTTCCCTATGTGACAACACTGATTTAATTGTATAAATTATGGCATGCCGACTAACACATCAGCCCACCTGATGTGTTAAAAGATCTCCTCTGTCTGCTTCCGTTCTGATGCCCTTGGGACATCACTTGGGTTGATTATAAAGAATGCACCTAATCCTTGGATGATGAGGATCCATATTCCTCCTAGCTCAAAACAAGAGCAATCTGGATTCAACTCTCATCTGCTAGTCACTAGGATCCCTGTGTCCTCTTTTATCCTTGCACAGGATTTATGGGACCCTTTTGGGGACCTCCTTCAGCAGGGAAGGATCCTTCTTTGGTTAAAGGGTCTATGAATGTGTCCACCTACTACGGCCCACCAAACAAACTCTTACAAACCTTTCCAGCATGACTTTGTCATCCAGTCTTCCTTTTCTCATTATGACATGTATCTTGGTCATTCAGTGGTTAAAGGTTACAATTATAGAATTCTTTAAGGATGAAGTAGAATTGAGTTACAATCGTTGTCATTTTTCTTGCCTTGACTTATTGAAATTTGGGATCTCAACACATTTAATTTGAACAGAGAGGTCAGAGCAGATATACAACCAAGGCAGGGCTGGTTCCAAAACAGCTTTCCCCAAAGTTTACAACTGCCTTGCTTGGAATTTCAAAAGGGCAAGATCACTGTCAGGAGAAATGTTACTCCAACCAAGCCTAAATGTTTTTCTTTCCCATGTCAAGATTAAGTACCTATGGAGAAAAAATATATATTACTTGAGGGTGAAAATCCAACCACTTTTTAAAAATGTAAATTAAGTGAATTATTTTATATTTAATATTGGATTAATGCTTGTGAACTAATTTTTTTTACATAATAGGAGTTGAAAAATTGTGTATTTGTGGAATTGTAAGTCAAATTATATATAAAATGCTCTAAAAAAAAGTTTCTTCTATAAAACGAAGACTCCTTTTTAAATGTGAACTGCCAGGCCCTCATTCATCTGGTGCATGAGTTGGATTTACTTACCAGGTGTTTTCAAAAGGAGGCAAATACATACTGAGGTCTTTAAATCAAATAAAAAGCAACAGGTGATAAAACAAAGGGCACCACCATCTTCATCAAACTGACCACCCTCAGGTCTTTAGCTTGTGTCACAGATGGGGTACCCTGGCAAACAGACTCCAGATGAAAATTATCAGGCAGGAAGTTTATTGGGGAGTACTTTTAGGATAAATAGCTGTGGCGGGGGGGACAGGGTACAGGAAGCAGAATTGGGCAGAGAAGTTGAGCTTTGATTATCTTGAAACAAAGTCTTTGAACATTCTTGGGAGCTCTGGAGCTAAAATTATACAGCACCATTTCTAAAATTGGGGCAAAGGAGCAAGGTTTTTATAGTCCCACACCGAGCAGTCACATTTGATGCTGGCTACTTCAGAAAAAGGGCAAAACCTCAAACGAGGTGGCTCTCTTCGGCCAAGAACAATCACCAGTAGGGCAGAATCGGCTACAATTGTTAGCCATCAAAATTTCCAGCAGCTAAGAGAATAGGTACTTCCATCCTGAAACGGTAGAGCTTAGCAACAAACCACAGCATGCAATTTCAGCATAAAACCTTAGGGAAAATATCACTGAACCAGTGTGCCCAAACCTCCCATGCCTCATCTATGGTAAGCCCATTCATAACCCCAACTTGTGACTGAACTGTCCATATAGTCAGAAATAGGACAAGCAGACCATCTCCAAAAGGTACCTGCAAAAGGTTCCATGTCTTCAGGTAATATGTAGCAGTCAGTCTATTTCCAATTCAACAAATAATGTGTATTCTATACTTAGAATTTCCTTCTTTAATCAGGGCACCCAGACACTATACCTGTAGTATATTTCATAGTCCTCTATCATCTGTGACCTGCTTTCTCTATGAGGAAGAAAAGCTAGCTGAAGTCACAGTTGCAAACAGACTTAGCTTGCCCCAGACGAACCTGAATCAGTGACAGACTTCTATGTCTAGCATTTTGGAGCTGTTAGTACAACACTTTAGATGAATACTTTATACACCGAATTACTCAGAACAGTGTGTTCGTCGAAGGTGTCCCTTATAAAGGGGTTCCTACTTACACTAAGTTTTTGGAGTCTTGCATACTGTAATTCCCCAAAGAGACAGAAGGCACAGTGGCAAAGTAATCTGTTTAATTTTGGTAACCCAGTGTTTCCCTGACTTACTCCACCAGAGAACCCTTTCCTCATGGAATAGTAATACCTTAAACTACAACTGTGTTCTTGTGCAAACATTTTAGGAGACTGGTGATTTTCTTTATAAAAAGGAATAAAAATAACAAGCGTTTGTTGAGACAGGCACTGTGCTAAGCACTCAGTCCTCATTTTGTCATTTAATTCACATAGGGAATCCTATGAGGAACCCCTTTTTCCATTAAAGATAGTGAGCATATTAAGGAACTTGACCAAAGTTAAACAGCTAGCAAATTCATCAATTCTTGAGTTAAAATAGTACAGAGAAAAGAACCTAGCTTGCAATCTGACAGAAAGTGGGTGTGATACCCAATTCAGTAACTCACTAGCTGTTTGACCAACATCATACCCAATGGTGAAAGACTGAATGTTTTATCTTTAAGATCAGAATGAGGCAAATGTGTGTTCTTATCACTGTTATCCAACGTGTACTGGAACTCCTAGACTGCAAAAAGGCAAGAAGGAGAAATAAAGGATGGAAAGATTGGAAAGGAAGAAAACAAAACACTATTTTCAGATGACATTATTGTCTAGTTAGAAAAGTCTGATGAATCTATAAGAACTGTAACTAGATTCAAATATTGCTTTTGGTTCCAGAATTGAAAAATATCCCTGGCATCATCTGGTGCTGTCTCAGTTATCATAAAGCACATATCAAACCCTGGGCCAGTCCCTAGAGATATAAAAACACATACAAGAGAACCCATGGCTTGAATAAAATATCAGCGCTTATTATTAGAAGAACATGAGAAAGACCAGGATAAATTCATAACACTTTGAGAGTGAGGTTATGTGTAGTATGTCCTCCCAAGCAACATTTTTTTTAGAGAGAAGGATAGGTTGCTATGTTGAGTATGATGTTAACTGGTTTTTATAGATGCTCTTTAACAGGTTGAAGAAGTTACCCTCTATTTATAGTTTATCATGAACTGATATTTAATTTTTTTCAAGTATTTTTTCTACATCTATTGAGATGATCATTAGGTTCTTCCTATTTAGTGTGGTAATATTGTGTATTGACATATTGATTTATGGATTTTGAAACAATTTTGTATTCCCAAATAAATCCCACTTAGTCATGCTGTACTTTTCTTTTTATACATTTTGAGATTAAATTTGCTAGCCTTATATTAAGGATTTTTATACCTATGTTTTATTATAATGTTTTTGTCTGGCTATGGTACCAGAAAAATATGGATCCCATGGAATGAATTGGGAAGTATTCATTATTCTTCAATTTTCTGGAGAATTTGTGATGAATTTTTATTAATTCTTCCTTAATTGTTTGAAAGAATTCACTATTGAAGTTATCTGAGTCTGGAGTTTTCTTTGTGGAAAAAATTAATTAGCAGTTCAATTTCTTTAATAAATATAGGACTATATTTCTTTTTGACTGCACTTTGGTAATTTGTGTCTTTCACATAATTTGCAGAATTTATGGGCATAGAGTTGTTCATAGCATTTCCTTAGTGTCCTTTTGATGTGTGTGGGATTAGTATCGATATTCCGTCTTTCATACCTGATATTGATAATTTAAGACAAATTTTTTTCCTGATGAGTCTACTTTGAGGTTTATCCCTTTTTTAAGACTTCTCACCAAATCAGCTTTTGGCTCTATTGGTTTTCTCTATTGTTTTCTATTGTCAATTTCATTAATTTTTTCTCTTATGTTTAATATTTCCTTCCTTCTGTTTACTTTCAATTTGCTCTTCCTTTTCTAGTTTAAGGTGAAAGCTTAGATAAGTCCTTGATACCTTTTTTGTTATCTCATATAAGCATTTATTGTTATAAATTTATTCCTAAGAAGTGCATTCCACAAATTTTGATATATTGCATTTTCATTTTAAAATATTTTCTAACTTCCTTTGAAATTTTGTCTTTGCTCAACAGATTATTTAGATGCGTGTTTTTGTGATTGTCCAGATATCTTTTTGTTAATGATTTCTACTATAATTCCATTGATGTCAGAGAATACAGTTTGTATGTTTTCAATTCTTTCAAAATTGTTAATATTTGTTTTATGGCCTGGAAAATGATTAATTATAGTAATTTTCCCATGAGTATCTGAAAATAATGGGTATTCATGGTTTTATTCTGGGGGTGGGGTGGAGTGCTCTATAAATATCAATTAGGTTAAGTAGTTTGATAGTGTTGTTAAAGTTTTCTATATCCATTACAATATGCTATCTACTACTATCAATTTCTGAGAGGAGTGCTGAAGTTTCCAACTATCACTGTGGATAAGTCTATTTTTTCTCTTGGTTCTAACACTTTTTCCCATCATGCAATTTGAATATCTGCTGTTAGATGCACACACATTTAGGATTGTTGTGTCTTATTGATTAATTTACCTCTTCAGCATAGTGAGATATCCCTCTTTATCCCTGGTAATATGGATTTTTCTGAAGTCAACTTTGACATCAATATAGCAGGCCTTTTTCTTTCGTTCAGTGTTTGCAAGTTAAATCTACTTCCATTATTTTACTTTTAATCTTTCTATGACTTTATATTTTATTATGCTTCTTACAGACAACTATGGTTGGGTCTTGGCTTTTTAACCAATATGACTTTTAATAGTGATGTTTAGACCATTAACATTTAAAATGATTATTATGTTTGGATTTAAATCTACCTTCTTGTGAACTGTTTTCTCTTTGTCTCATCATTTCTTCATTCCTTATTTACCTTTTTCTCCTATTTTTAGACGGTTTTTTAATGATTCTATTTTATCTCCATTATTGGCTTATTAGTTATTTCTCTCTTTAAAATTTTAAGTGATTGTTCTAAGATTTATGGTATACAACTTTAACATAGTATGGTATACTTTCAAATAATATTATACTACTTCCCTTTTACTATAAGAAGCATACAATAATGTACTTCCAATCACTCTTTTGTGCTATTTTTGTGTTACATTTTACTTTCACATTTATTGTAATTCCCACAATAGTGTTATTCTTTTTACCTTAGATAATGATTTTTCTGCTTTTAGAATAATTAAAAACAAGAAATAGAGTGTCTTTTACATTTGCCTTCATTTTTAACATTTCTTATTTCTTTGCATATATCCAAGTTTTTCTCTATCATATTCCTTTTTCCTGAAGAACTTCCTTTAACAATTCTTTTATGCAAGACTTCTGGCAGTGAATTATCTCAGCTTTTGTTTGTATAAAAACTTTTATTACGTCTTCATTTTTGAAAGATATTCTCATTGAGCACAGAGCTCAGGATTTACAGTTTTGCCTTGTTTTATGTTTCAGAACTTGAAAAATGTCCCTCCATTGTCTTCTGATTTGAATAGTTTCTGAGAAATCTGATATTTCTTAATTGGTCCTCAACAAAATCTTTTTCTCTGGCTATGTTCAAGAGTTTCTATTTATCTTGAGTTTCAGCAGATACATTCAGACTGTAATGTGTCTAGGTTTATTTTCGACAAAAATGGAAGAGACCTTTTTAAATAGGTGCTACGGGCCAAAAAGGGAAAATCAGAAAGTAGCATCAATACTCATCTCCATATTTCTCTACACTGGTCCAAAAGTAAGAAAGTTTCCCACTTCATTCTTGGAATGGAGATGACTGGTGAATTATGTGATGCCATGATTCATGCCAGACCATGTCTTGCTCTATTGGTCCCAGTTTTTTGTTGCTTGGTTTGTCCTTACAGGCAAAATCACTGAGGATGAGTTGGAAGCCAACCTATCATCAGAATAAGAAAGATGAGCCCCACAGCAACTCCCTCCACTGACTGGAGCTCAGTCTTACATGATCATCCCATCACAACCTTCCACCAACATCTCTAATGCAAGCTCTCCTCTCTATATGGAATGCCCTTTTCCAATTTCCTATTTTAAAAATGTTCCACTTCCTTTAAGCCTCAATTCAAAGTCATCTTCTTTATGAATCCCCCAAGTAAAGTGAGTTCCTTTTTCTCCGCATTCACATACCTTGTAATTTATTGCCCATTTTTATATCTTCCTTCTATGCTAGTGATGTCCATTGGTATTCCCCCTTCAGAACTTAACAGACAACTAACTTTTTAAAAATGTATATTGTATTAACAATGAATGAATGCATGTATGATTCTAGCATAGATGTTAAGAGCAAACTATTATTGCTTCCTCCACCTTCAGCCCTCTAAAGGTATTTGTAAATTTTGTACATATACTCCAACCTCAATAAGCTCACTGATAAAATATCTCATTGTCCTTTAAACTCATCAGATGCAGAATAGTGTTAGAAACAAAGAATATCACATAACTATTTCTTCTGCTCAGACATTCACAGAGGATCTACCTTGTGTAAAATAAGAGAAAAGGTCAGAGTCCACTGGGAAAAGACAAATGAGAGTTTCTGTCTTTCAGGAACTCAGTCTGGAGGGCCAGAGCCAGGCCTGCTATGGGATGTAGGAAATAAAATAAGGATGTATGCATGTGGGTAATGGTAGTAGATAGAACTTTGCAAGCTGATGACACACCTCTTCAAGCCTTAGGGTACAAAAGCCGTCCAGTCCACAGCTCTAGTCTCCTCTAATCTGGCAGGCACTCATCCCATACAGGCTGCATTGACCACCTCACTTCAGGCATGCCTCCACAATGAATTAAAGAGAAACTGATATGGGTCACCTACTCGCTGGTATCATTATAGAGTGCATACATCATCTGCATTATGTATTTGCTGATAAGACAGTAAAGCGAAATAAAAGCCACTCTAAACTGAGTCTGAGTCACTATTCATGCCAATCTTCAAATGCAGCCCAACTTTTGTATGGAGAGTTGCTCAGACAAAGATGTGCACACATATACACACAGTGTCCTGGGGAGCTCTCCATTTTTCCAATAATTATTATATCAGGGCTCCAAACACTAGCTATGGAAGTATCTCTCTCTAACTCAATCAAATGCCCTTACAGATCCGAATTTATAACTATTATTACCCCCTGAAGAAATGAGAACTACCCCCCACCCCGACCTCAGTGTTTGATGAATTATTCTCAGGTCCCACCAAAAACCAGAACTCAAAAAAAAAAAAAAAATGAACAAAAAATTTAATTCTGATGCATCTTGACTTCTTCCATTATCATTGACTTCCTAACAGACCGGATGGCACTGGAAGAAAACCAGAGATGTATAAATTAAGAATAAGATGAAGCAATTCATTAGTAATGGTGCTAAAGAGGGTAATATCTCTGCAGCCACAAATCACGGAATCTTTGAAACAGAAACAGGGACCTGGTATTCATACTCTTGTCAAACACACTTCTCACCCTTCATGTATGCATGTATGTGTGTATGCATGTGAATATAGACATATGTATGTACATATGGATGATTAGATACATAGAATCCTCCCAAAATATAAATACAATTCTCTTGACAATAATTTATTTCCCTAAATGAATTTCTCTGCACCCAACTATATACATCTCAAAACTTACTTACATGATCTTTTCACTAATTCTCTTTAGAGACCCTCCTGAAAGCTGCCATCCTCTGTGACCCCCAGGGCCATGAAATACAACCAAGCCTAACCTTCTATGGTCTTTCTAAACCACATCATCCATCCTTTTTAGGATTCTGAGCTGTGGCTGTGGCCTCTGTGTTCTGAGATCAGTATTATAGACAAATGGAAGGTTTTAAATAGTGCTGCTGTTCAATTTAGTTCAATAAGAATTTGCTTTTATCGATCACGATCTCAGCACCATGCTAGTTGTTGTGTTGAGAGGAGATGAGGAAAAAGAAAGCTTAGGTGAGTACCTGCTAGAAGTATCAAATAAGTTTTCTCCAGTTCTAACATGCAAAGCATAGTATCTGGAAGTGTTTTAAATGCTGACTCTCAGACCTAGTATTTTAGGATCTCTGGAGGATAAGACTTCCTACAGGAGGTTTTATGTTCATTATAGTTTGTAAACACAGCACTGGAGATTCAAGAGAAAGACTCTCATTATCATCCATGCACCTCTTCTCTTCCCTTGAAAGAGATAAGCTGAAGTAACTGAAACTAGTGTCAACCCAATCTTTTTTGTTTTGCTCCTACCATTGCAAATTTATCCTTTCCCAGGTCCAGAGTCCATTCTGACCAAAGTCAACTCAGGAACACTATCTCAGAATTCAGTCTCATTCCGCAGACCCGGTAATCAGTGGCCCAGTCATAACAGCTGGGTTGCTGTGTTCCCTATTCCAAGTCAAGCAATCTGGTATATGAAGCCCTGAAAGCCGAGCCCTTTGCCTCCTTATAGTACCCTGAGTCTCACCTTCTGTACCCAGTCCATGAAACTGGCTTTCTCCCTCATGTTTCCCTTACTCTTGCTATCTAGTATTGAATATAAATTCTAGCACTAGAACTTCATTCTGAATCCAAGTCATTCATCCAATGATTTATTGAATATTTTCTATGTGTCAAGCACTTTATTAAGCACTGGGAAACAAATAAGACTGTGTCTTTCCTACCCAAGACTTCATGTAAACAAATCATTGCAATATGGTGTGATAACTGAGAGGAAAATGGAAGGTACAGGTGATACTAAGCAGAAAATCTTCAACTCTGCCTAGAGAAGTCAATGAAAACTTCCACATTATTGAATTAGGCCCTTTAGAATGAGCAAAATTTTGCCAGATGAACAAATCAGAGAGTGCTCCAGGCATAAGGATTCCATGAGCGTTCTAGAAAAAGCATGAGGAGCTCTGGGGCCTTCAAGTCTGGCATGGCTGGAGGGTTGGACTTTGAGATGGGAAAGTGGAAAGACTTCCCTTAGGCTAAATACAGCTCACCCTATCACCTTCTTACTGACCACCTTCCTTCTGATTTCAAACTTACTGTACTGCTTGCTTTCCTTCTCTTCAACAAAAACAGACTTCTAGAAGCATCCTCTGAATACTGTAATGGTCAATCTGGATTCTCTCCCCAAAGGCAATCTTTGAAGTCTGAGCCACACCTGATAAACAAATTTGCACTAACTTTCTTTCCCACCTTGCCCTCCATCCCTACCTGTTACATTTTGCTTAGGTTCCTGCACTTCTCCAACCAGTGCTTATGACAATTAGGATTCACCTCAGTCTTACAAGCTCAGGAAGAATATAATTGAAGCTGCCATGTGTGAAGCTCCTCCTCGCTGCTCACAGCCACTCCAGCTATATGAATTATAAGGCATCATTGCCTCTCAGATTTATCTGTTATTTCTCAGCAAACCACTGGCCTTCCCTGTAGCCTGCAGCAAGGCTTCAGTGCCTTCTTAGAGAATTCTTCTCTTTGGGTTTAGCGTCCTCTGTTTCTGATCATGCTACACCATCTGCCCAAGTAATCTACATTGCAGCCATCCTATAAGCTCAATTGCAGAAAGGGCTTCTTTTATGTGATAATATTGACTTCAAAGCCCCAGTTACATATCCATTTCTACCCTTGCCCAAGAGGCTTCCTGATGATTTGTAGTGATTATGTAGTCAGACCTGCTTTCACAGTTCAAATTTCTATTAACTTTGAGCATCAGGACATGGTTATAGGCATAAATCTACTTATGTGAGTAACTTAATATGTCAACTTTTATCTGGTTTCCCACCAAAGGCAATTTGCCAGGCAATACAGCTTTATTCTAAATGTTTAAATCAAGATAATATCTTAATAGTGCATCTATATAATTATTAGATTATAAGTTCCTTGAGGGTTAAAAAGACAATATAACATTTGTAATTTTATACTTTGCACACACTTATTTTTAGGCATATATTGATGTTCGAATGGTATTGCAGAATATAATTAAAATTAATCAGACTTTAAACTTTCCAGATCATAGAAGTAAGGATTTCCACTGCTGGTAATGTCAGACTGGGTGATTTGAACTATCCATTCTTCTAAACAACTGTAGACAACATTTTAAAGACATTTGTTTGAAAGCATAAAAGAGCTAAATTGCAGTGTGAAATTATGGGATGAATACCCGGGAAAGGAAGGAAGACCAGAGAGATAAGCCCTGCATTGGGTCCATTTTTCCTCTGAGGTGTTATGAAAGTATAGCTGAGAAACCTAGAAAAGCTTCCAAAAGTTTCTGTGGGGACAAATAGTAGAGTTCATTGCCTGCCAAGGAGAAGGATCTCTGGTAAACATGACAAGATTAGGGTTAAGTAGGAAAGGGCTCTACCCAAGTGAAAAATGGTGAGTCAGAAATAGAAATAAACTTTGTTGTAGATATTAGCATGTAAGAAGTTTGTTTGGGAGATTTCTCAGATCAATACCTATTAGGGAAGAGAAAGAAGCAGAATTGGAAGAGGGAGACATTGGGTTATGGTGTAATCTCAATAAAAGTCTCACTCAACCCCACAGGAATCTGTATGGTAGCCCTATATAGTTCTTCCAACTTGGAGCAAGGGGACCAGGTCTTTATACCCTTATATTGACTAGTCAAACAATAGATGCAGGTTGCCCTTGAGAAGAGGGTATGACCTTGGTCAAAATGCTCCTCTTTGGCTTAGGACAATTCCTTCTAAAGAGGGCTGACAGCAAAGGGCTGACTGCAAGCATCATTTCTAGCGGCTTGGGAAATAAATCCAAAAGGGGTATTTGGACAGTATAACAAAAAACCACTACAGAAACAGAAGTCCAACTTTGTATCATCTCAATTACTGGTTGGATTTAGATGAGTTGTGCAATCTATCTTTTGCCCGCAGATATAAATGTGAATCCTTCTGGGAGGACAGTAACAGTATCAAGAGACTAAAAATAGCCTCAATTTTTTTATATACAATGACTGACACACAATGTACAAATAACCAGGCATCCTAGGAGACAAGTCCACATGACTGAAAACCAAGGGAAACATAAAGTATAAAAATAGATCCACAGGGGATCCAGATAAAAGTTGTATCAAACAGGGACCTTCAAATAACTCTGCTTAATATGTTAAAGGAATTGAAAGACAAGAACAAGAATTTTAGCATTAGAATGAAAACAAAAAAGTGAACCAAGTAAAAATTCTAGAACTGAAAAATATAATAACTGAGACTATGGGTTAATAGCCATTTAGACACAATTGAAGAAAGAATTAGGGGACTACGAGATAAAAATATTCAGACTAAAGCATGGAGAGGTACACAACAGAAAGTACAGATACAAGAGAAATAGGCACATGGAATATGGTGGGGGGGAATCTAATATGTTCATAATTACAATCTCAGCAGGGAGAGAATACAATAAAATAATATTTGTTAAGAAATAATGGTGGAGAATTTTCAAAAATTGATGAAAATCCTCAAACATAAATTCTACAAGCATAATGAACACCAAGCATTATGAAAACAAACAACCTGCACCCAGGCTCATCATAGTAAAATTAACTGAAACACAAAGACTAAGAGAAAAGTCTTAAAAGCAGCCAAGGAATAGATGCATTGTCTTCACAGGAACAGCAACAAGATATATAGCTAACTACTCACCGAAAGTATGAAAGCCAGAAAACAATATAAGAATATCTTCAAAGTGCTGAGAGAAAATAAGTGCCAACTGGAATTCAATATCCATCAAAAATATCCTCCAATAAGAAGGTGAAATAAAGACATTCTTAGACAAAAACAGAAAGAATTAATCCCAGCAGAATTTCTCTAAAAGAAATACAAAAAGAGTTCTTCAGGAAGAAGGAAAATATTCTTAACTAGAAGCTTAAGATGCAGGAAATAATAAAATAACAGTGAAAATGCAAATTATGTTGATCTAAATTAATACTGGCTCCTGTATAAAGCATAATGATAAAGTTTGTGAGGTTTGAAATAGAGAGAATTAAAATACTTGAAAACAATAAATTTGGGGAAGAGATATAAATGGAACTAAACTGTCCCAGGGACCTTGCATGTACAGGAAGTGGTAAAATTACTAATTTATACTGAGCCTTAACAAGTAAAGGATGCATGTTACTAATCAATAATTTTTAAAAATATGTAACTAACCAGCTAACTATTTCTCAGAGGGCCAGGACAGAACCATTCCACATGTGTCAATTTTATGAAAGAAAGTAGTTAACAGGAACTTCCTAGATTCATGAAAATGAAATAAAATATCAGGAGTTTGGGAACACAGAAGGCAAGCCAAGTGCCTTAGAGGCAATGAATGAATATTTTGTTTCTTCATCAATGATATACCTCTAACTTGTCTAATTTAAATCTCTATACACTTGGAAAGCACATCAAGTTTCCAAGTTTCCTCATTGAGGGTATTCGATTACATAAAAGAGATTAGAGGATGCAGGAAGTGAAATTAGTTTAGTACCTGGGTAAACAACCCCATGATTTCTTTCCAGAGGCAATAAACTATAAAAGGAATACTTCTAAATCATAAAAAAAAAAATCTGTCTTAAAGAAAATGAAGTTCCTTCAAAATCAAGGATTCCTCTGTTTCTATCCCTTCTCACACAGTTTGTCCCCATCCCTCTTTCATATTGGTAGAACTAGGGCCCAGAAAAACCATTCCCCTAATTCTGCACTCACTTTGTTTCATCACATGCTGTTCTCATGTGCAATACACATACAGAAGATTTTACAGTCTTAAACAACCTACCCCTCTCCAAAAACCCAAAATT
>JAQZBX010023046.1:0-31112 GCA_029593785.1 Cabassous unicinctus | reverse complement strand
TCAGAAACCACAGGGCCCTACTCTTCAGATAGCTAGAGCATATTATAGAAGCAAGATCAGCAAAATGCACAATGGTCAGATATTCCCAATTGATTAAGACTCAGGGGTTCTTAACAAGGGGTCTGTGAGCTTGAATTTAAATTCAGAAAAACATAACTCTTGTGGGGACGTGTTGGTGTGGGTATGATATATTTATTAAATAATACATAGTGTAGTGTGACCTTAGAAAGGGGACTTTGGTTTTCACATGATTGGCAAAGGGGTCAGTGGAACAAAAAAGTTTAAGAACTCCTGGATTAAACTGAATTTTAAATTTGGGTCACTCTGTGTGGAGAACAGTTGCAACACAATGGGAAACTGAAGCTATAATGTATGAGAAAAGATAGTTTGTTACTCACAGATGTTACTAGAGATAGAAAGGTACCTTGAGGGGTTGAAGGGAAATGCAATGGGCTCCAGTGACTCAAGCAGTAGATGAGATGCACAGAGCAAGAGAGACCTGTGGGCTTGTGCCTTTATTGTGGTACAGGAGTGAAGGTCAGTAGATTTCCAGCGGGAGTCAAGAATTGGTTATTTTAACATGCATGAAAACAGAAAGGGACTTGGGGTCCAAAGGCAGTGCGGATGGTGAGCTTATCATTTGGGACCAGGCATGGGTGTGGGCATAGATGTGGGTTTGGGCTCTGGGGGACTTTATGGCCCAGGGCTGGAAAGCTGCTTATTAACTATTGAGCCAAGTGGCATAGCCAAAGTAAGATGGATGCTGAGGCAGCACACAAAAAATGTTCATAGTTATAATGCCAGAATGTGGTAAAAAATAACAGCACGGAATACAAATTTATTGGAACTTGATATGAGTTAGCATTGTGAAATTGTGGGACAAGAGTAATTATTAATTTTTAAAACTGACATCAGGACACATACTTCTATCCATTTGGAAAAATAAAATAAAATTAGATCCTGACCTCACTCCAAACAAAAGAAATCCTAATTATAAAAACTTTAAAACTTTTAATCAGATGTGTCAATATGGAGATTGTATTTGTTTATAATCTGGAAGTAGAGAAGGATGTCTAGGCTGGATCAAGCCTAAAACAAGCTTATAAATCATAAAGGAAAAGACTGATGAATTTGATTGCAACAAAATAAAGCAAAACTTCTGTATACCTTCCCCCCACCCCCATATTAAGAAGATTTAAAGTACAACAAGAGTTTCAGAGAAGACATTTGCAGTCCTAAGAACAGATATATCCAAAATATAAAACTTATTAATCTTCTAAATAATAAGAAAACAGATATACAATTCAAGAGCAAACTCAAAAGGCAAATAAGAGATGATCAACTACTCTGGAAATCATGAAAATGCAAGGTAAAACAGTAATGAGAAACCATTCTACTCTCATACAATTGGGGGGAAAATATCTGACATTTTCAACTATTTGTGAGGTATTAGGGAAAATTTACCAGGAAGCACATTTAAGTACATTATCTGAATTACGAGTAGTACATAAGAAAATTTGCAACCATCCTACATCAGTGCTACTCAAAGTGCCTAGTGCTGCTCTGTGAAGTTTCACCATTCTTCAGCAAGATGAGAAGCTTGTTACAGAAGGAAAATCGAATTACCTCATTATGCATACACTTTCGTTCAGTTACACCATCTCATTGCATATGCTGTTTTTTTTTTTCTTTATAGCTTGATATTCTGGATGAAGGAAACAGTGCATTAATGTCCATTCTGGGGCAAGCTCCTTATCTCATTCACTGACCAATAACAAACAATTTGCAAATTGTGTACATTGAGAAGCACATGGCCATCAATAAAAGAATGAATTAATAAATTATAGTGTATGCCTACTCTGAAGTGGCATGCCAACATGGGTGGGGAATGGGAATGATCTGCCTGGGTGCAAATAATAAGGGGGAGCATTGTCTATAAAGAAATAAAATCAACAAAAAGTTGGCAATTCTAAACAATGTCATGATAAAATACCTCTCACTGAGTCAGACAGCTCTCACCCATCACCTACTTCTACCTACCACCTTGGTTCACCACTGATATGGTGGATTTCCATACAGGGGTTAGAGCTAGAATAATGCATATGCCCAGTTTTAAAACATGATATATTGTGTCTAGGTATTTGTTTTATAAATTTCTAATAAAAACATAAAAATATGGGCCACTAAACTAAATACCAACTTCATGTTAGTAGAGATCAATGGAAGGAAATGGGACAGGAAAAAGGTACAAAAGGGACTTCAACTGAATTTATAATGTATTATTTTAAAAATGGTTTGAAGCAAATATGACAAATGAAAGGCCATATTCTGAATATTAGTTTCAACTTCCTCACAAAATAGATTTTTACTTATAAAACAGTGCCCTGTTTCAAACTTTCCCCCCTGTGATCCATAATTCTTTACTTGTTCATTTATTTTATAGAAATTATTATTTATAAAGAAGAAAAGAAGATAACAGCTCATGGCACCTGGATTCTTCAGTCTGTTATGATTATTTCAATCCTTTATTACAGTTGTAGGGTAACTAGCAGCTATTTGATAATTACTACTTCTACCCAAAGATTTCCATTTAACAGATTATCCTACACTTTCCCTTTTCATGAGAACTTGCAAACAAAAACTCATTAGCATGTTAGACTTTATTAGGCATTGTAGATGAATATCTTGAAACCATTGCAAACCATTGCAAACTAGGATAAATCTTTTAAGATAACATAAAAATGTAAGGGCATTAGTTTGAATGTACAAAATAAAAGCTACTATTTTTTAAAAACTACAGGAAGCTGTAGTTTTCAGTGCTAGATGGAGAGAAAAACCAATAACATTTTGAAAAATTTCTTTTTATAATATAGATAAAATTGCAAAACCTATGGTTACTCTGAAGAAATAAGCAAGATATTATCCTTTTTCAAACAGAAATATATATGAGCTATCTGATACATTCCATTATTGTTTTATTTAAATCACATTCAATTAAATGGTAGATAGCAACTAGAGCTTTGTATTTTAATTAAGTATTATTAAGTTCTGTATAATGAAATTGGCAGATGCTCTCTGTTTGGGGGAGAGTGATTAGGAACTAAAGCAACAGAGAAAAGGAATCAAACATAATATGAGATATAAAAGCATCATATGACATCCATTATTAAGCCATTGTTTTTCTAATACTGCATTTATAAACCTGTACTGACATTAAAGCTAAACTAATAAAAATGAGTAGAGTCACTTCTTTCACAAGGATTGCAGTTTGGGGGTGATCTTTAATGAAAGAAGCTTTTTCAAAATTCGAAAAATGAAATATAATGCCATCTTTACAAAATTATTTCAATTTTCTGGTTTTTAAAAATCCTTAGGGTGTTGTTTTAAAAATACTATGTGTGTTCTTTTTGTTCTCTTCCATTAGATAAAAGGGATCTATTCTCATATGAAAGTAAAACAAAATATAGCACTACCAGTTTTTTTAATAATACAGATAAGATTTAAATTTACTGCAGAAATGCTGCCTAAGTTGGTTATTTTGAGAATGGAGTGTTAAAATTCACCTGTTTAGTGTCATCAGAATAGTCTTATTCCTAAAACGTTAAGAAGATCAGTTTTAATTTGTTCTTCTTTCCAATTTTGAAAACCTGTTTTGATGGTTTACTTTCTAAAAATCGCTGTCATTTTCCTAAAGTACTTTAGTGCATGGTCACATAGGACATAAAGGACCTATGTGACCTTTATGCCTGAGACAGAAGACTATAAATAGTGCCAACCACTGGAAAAATTGTGGAATCAGTCAAGTCCATTTTTGCCATGTGCTGCTATTCCAACTCTATATTTTTAAGTGTCAAAGAGCTAAAGCCATTCTCCCATTTTATAAAGGAAAGAACAGTGTTTCCTTTGGACTGACCTGAGATGTAAAATGGAGTAAAGGGTAAGGAAACACCTTCCCTGCATCCACTCTATTCTTGCCCACACCACTAGAAGGTAGTGAGGAGGGGTTTGTCTCTTCTGGACTTACACTTAGAGAATATCCTTCAGCAGAAGACTATTAGTGATAAAAGGCTTAAAATGTAAATTCCCAAGACATTCTACAAAAATGAATTTTAGTCAAAATGCTATTAACAAGCTAGTAGTCATTTTCTGCTGCCTTAAGCTCACAAGCAGCCAGGGAAATTAACATGGGGAGAAGGGATCTACCAAAGCACCCCTAGGGGGCTGGAGAACAGTGGGAATAGTGAAGTGGATGATCATGAATGGAGCGCAGTCTAAAAAGAATGATTATAATAAGAATCATAGCTAACAATTACATAGTGCTTAATTTGCACCAGATTGTTAATGCTTTGCATAAATTAAGTTATTTAATCCTTATGACAATCATTTGAAGTATAAAGTATGACTATCCCCACTTTACAGGTGAGAAACTGAGGCCCAGAAGAGCTAATTAACTTGCTGAACTTCACAGGTAGTATGACTATTCAGTGGAGATCTGTTGTTCTCAAGGACCCCAGCTATGAGACATAAGAGTTAAACAAAGCAACCCTCTACCTTTCAATGCATATAAATGAAAATATCAATTTTTGTTGTATTTATGGATGCTAATGAAGATTACTAAATAATGGATGATTTTAAGGAAAATTGTTTATAACAACAACTAACACCTATTGAGGATGGACTCTATGACAGGCACTGTTTTAGGTGCTTTTCATGTATTATCTAATTCAATCCCCGTTTTAGCTCCTTTTTAGATGTGAGGAAACAGAGGCAGATGGAGGTAAATTGTCTTGCTCAAGGTAATGCAGAAAACAGAGATCCAGGACCCAGGCAGCCTTCCACAGAGCTGTGGCTCTGCACCACTTAGTTGTGGATTATACTCACTGAACAATGAAGTAAGAAGAAAAATACAAATTTCTGTTTAACTGTATGAAAGCAATAAACAATAACAATTATCATTTGCATAACTGATTATTATTTCTGCTTCATTATAAAAATAATAGCAATGATGTTCATTAGTTGATAGACTAAATTTGCCATAAGATGTATCCGATTAACAACATTGAACTCTTCATAAAATCTCTTCAAAAAAGAGTTTGCAGTTCTTTCATCATGTCCACCTGCTAACAAAAATATATAGAATTGTTTTGATAATATTGGTATTTCTTGCTATTTGAAAGTGACTTGGATTAATCAAATCCATCTACCATGGCTGTCCATTGGCTTACTCCTAAAGAGGATGACAGTAATTATTGAGTAACCCAGATGTACTTTTCTCCTTAAAGCAATTCCTGATCACCTGCCCATAATATAATATTCTTTTATATTTTTCAAAGATATTTTTATTACACCAATATAAATGCCATACAGCTTTTTATATCATATTGTATTTTTAGGAGTTAATAATGGGTGACAAAGTAGAATTTTTAGGAATACATAAAATTTATTATAAAGTTGGGAACTTTATAGATAAATATACATGTAAAAATACATGAAAAATCTAAAAAGGGAGAAATAATAACATCAATAGACTTTATTCTTTGATTTTATGATGCTGCTATTATAATTTTCCTTCAATTTTCCATATGTTTTAAATCGGTCAAAGAAAAAATAATATTATTCATCAAAAATACATCATAATATGTTTAATTTTTTCCTTATTGCTGGATTCTGAGGTTGTTTCCAGTTCCTAATTCCAACCCTCACACTAGGGAAAAACTCATTTTAGTGAATGCATATTGTGGCATTTTGATGTTACTTTATGAATCCCCAAAAGAAAAAGATTATGTTCTTGAACTAATCCATTCCTATGGGGGTGGAGCCCTTTTGAATGGACTACATCAGTGAGGCATGACTCAAGAGGTCTCCACCCTCTTACTGGAGCTTTATATAAATGGTGACACAGAGAGAGACACACAGAGAAAAGAAGCTGCCATATTGATCCAGCCATGTGAGAGAGAGGACTGTAGGAAAACAGAGATGACCTGAGAGGCCGAAGGAGGTCCTGTAGTCTGTAATCAACAGAGCACAGAGGCAGAGAAAGAGGCTCCCGAGGGCCTGGGTCTACGGAGCAGCTCAAGGCTGGGGAGATGAGCCATATGCCTAATAGTCCCAGCTGAAATCAGGAAGAGAGTGGAGCTGCCAAGACTGAGACAAGCTCAATGCCTGGTTGCCCACAGCTGGGCTTCAGGATATGGTGAGCCTGAGGGGGAGGCAGGGTATAATATTCTTCAAAAGCTTGAAGTCATAGAGCAATTTTGATAGTTATTTACCATTTGTACACCTAGTTCCTTTTGTTGCTTATAAATTGCTTAAAGAAAAGATACCATGTCTCCCATACATCAGAATTCCTCTTCTGCTATTTTTAGTAAAGTGTATTCTACATAGTTGGGGATCCATAAATATTTTTTCCCTTGATTAATAATTGATGGACTGGTGAAAACTGGGGAATCACAGGCTAAGATGTTCTAGGTTGAATTGTTCTACAGTTACTTGCCACCCATTGTGATTCTCAAACTTGATTGCACATAAAATTGTTATTTAATAGGTTTTGGATGGGATTCAAGAATAGGCATTTTTTAAAGCCTCAAAAGTGATTCAAATATGTAGTCATGATGGAGAACCACAGGATTAGATTTAAAAGATTTAAAAACCCATCAGATTGCTGCTAACCTGCCCAAATATCACAAGTAAATGGGATTTACTTATCCCTTATTTGCCCCATTCCCAATATACACACATTCTAGGTTATTAATATCCAGCTGAAACATTAACTCAAATGTTAGTCAAAGTACTTTGTTCTTTGAGATCTAAATCAGAATTGCTCATAACCCAGTACATGTACAATAGGATCCACATGTCCTCAAATCTCTTTGGAGACTACAGGGGTCAGATGTCTAATACTTTCCTTGTCACTATTGACTTCAAATTACTGATTTCAAATAGCATTTCTATTTACTGACTTCCTCTTTCATCATCCCTTCTATGGGACCAGGCATTTTTGTTTGATTTACACACACCAGCATCAGCTCCACTTAGAGGAGGCATTTGACTTGCAGTGTGGATTTCACAGAAAATTTAGGATGGTGGAGGGAGGTTTATATCACAACAAGGAAACTAATTTGAATTTGAAAAATTAGACATACTTCTTTTAAAATTTTTCTTTAGGCCATTTTTCTCCAATTGGCACTAGCCAGCTCATCCTCTCCCCTGCTTCTCTCATACCAACACTTTCTTAGGCAGTGTAGCAGTTTGGCATTATTTATGAATTCCAAAAATAGATACTGGTTTATACTTGTAAACTGGTCTGTTCCTCTGGTGTGGCTAAACTATGATTAGGGCTTTGATTGGGCCACGTCAGTAGAACATTGAGTCCCTGCCCCTTGATGGGTGGAGTTTTAATGCTGGAGCCTGGGAAGTAAGCACACAAAGAAGCTTGGTTGTGAAGAAGGAGAGGAGGCCCCGGGAACAGAGATAAGCCATTTGCCTCATAGTGTACAGCTGGCCTTGTAGGTGCAAGCCTGAGCCTGGAGAGAAGCAAGCCCCGGGAAGAGAGGAACCCAGGAAGCCTGAACTCTTGGCAGATGTCGGCAGCCATCTTGCTCCAACACATGGCAACAAATTTTGGTGAGGGAAGTAACTTATACTTTATGGCCTAGTAACTATAAGCCTCTACCCCAAATAAATACCCTTTTGTAAATGCCAACAGATTTCTGGTATTTTGCATCAGCACCCCTTTGGCTGACTAACACAGGCAGGATAATTTCATCCTGTCTTACAAAAGTAGCTCTGTTTCTGTGTTGAACATTCATTTAATAAACTTTTCTAAGCAACTGGACCTCTTCCTTGGTTCCTAAACCATTTCTCCCACTCCTACCTGTCTAAATCTGGGAAGAAAATAGTATAGAGAACTATTTCCCTAAATTTCTGATTGTGCGTGTAACACTTCACTCCCACTTTGTCCATTAGAAGGAAGAAGCAATTACACTCACCTTTGGAATAAATAAGAAGTTTTTCCTTAACTCCATTAATATATTATTAGTTCTATTTAATATAGTTTTTTATATGATCAAATAACATTTTCCTTTGAAATAAGTCATAAAATTTGGGGATATTTTGTTTATTTGTATCAGATTTGTCAGTTAAAAATTGTGTGATGGTTCAAAGCTGTATGTACCCCAGAAAAGTACATTCTTAAAGTTGATCTATTCCTGTAGGTGTGGAACCATTGAAAGTAGACTCCTTAAATGGGATCTTACGTTAAGATGTGATTTACCTCATTCAGGGTGTGTCATAATCCTTTTACTGGAGTCCTTCATAAAAGAATAAAATTCAAACAATGAGAGAGAAAGCCATGGAAGCAAGAAACTGAAAACAATGAAACCCAGAAGAGTGCAGAGAGACCAGCAGACACCACCATGTACCTTGCCATGTGACAGAGGAATCCAGGATTGCCAGCAGCCAGTCTTCAGGAAGAAAGCATCGTCTTGATGATGCCTGGATTTGGACATATTTCTCAGTCTCGGAACTGTAAGCTTGTAAGTTAACACGTTCCCACTGTTAAAAGCCAACCCATTTCTGTTACATTGCTTTTGGCAGCCTAGCAAACTAGAACAAATAGAATCTCAGTCATTTGTAGCTTCTCCACTTGGTGACTGGTGACCAGCTTTAGCTTATCCACTATCACTAAATGATGTCTGATATAAATATGTTTGCTGCTAAAACAGTAAGTAAGCTATATAGTAAGTTGTCACTATTTCATAATTATAGGTTAGGGAGACTTTATATAGCAACCCTGCATATTGGAATTTCCTAGATATACCATGATAACAAGTAAACTTTGTACAGTGGACATGCCACACAACTGTACACTGTGGTCCTCTCACTACCATTCCTGGTCTAAGATACCATCATCACTCCTCTATTACTGCAATAGCCTCCTAACAGGTCTCCTACTTCCACAATTGTCTCTCCATTGTTTATTCTCACAACACCAGACAGAGTCATCCATTTAAAACACATCAGATCTTACCACTATTTTGCTCAGAACCCTCCAATGGCTTCCTATCTCACTCAAAGTAAAAGCCCTAGTTGCCCCTGCCCTGTCTGACATCATCTCATACCACTCTACCTCCTGCTGACACTGCTCTAGCCAAGCTGCCCTTCCTCTTCCCCAAACATTCCAGGAGCATTCTTACATCAGGGTTTTGTGCACCTCCTTTAAGTTTTAAGTCTTTCTATAGAGGTCTTTTCTTACTTCCCCTATTAAAAGTCACTTCCAGTTTTAGTTTCCCAGGCTGCTTAAAGAAGATACTATGGAATGGGTTGGCTTAAACAATAGGAATTTAGTAGCTTACAGTTTGAAGCCAAGAAAATGTCCAAATCAAGGATTGCCAAGGCAATGATTTCTTCTCAAAGATGGGCTTCCAGCAATCCTTGGTTTCTCTGCCACATGGCAATAATGTAATAATCCTCAATTGGTAATGACATGTTTTTCTTTTCTTGTGCTATTGGGTTATTTTTGCTACTATTTTATTTAGAGTTTTTTTAAGATTAATTTTATTTATTTATTTCTCCCCACCCCCATGTTGTTTGCACTTGCTGTGTCTGTTTCTATTGGAGGCACTGGGAACCGAACCTGGGACCTCCAATGTGGGAGGGAGGCACATAATCACTTGAGCCACCTCTACTTCCTGCTTTGTTGTGTCTCTCATTAAGTTTTCCTCATGTCTCTTGTTGAGTTATCTTGTTGCGTCAGCACACTGCACCTGCCCATCATGCCAGTTCGCTATCTTCTTTAGGAGGCACTGGGAACTGACCTAGGGACCTCCCATGTGGTAGTGGGAGCCCAATCGCTTGCGCCACATCTGCTTCCCTATTTAGAATTTTTGAATTGATTCTCATGAGTAAGAGTAGTCTTTAGTTTTTGGATTCTTGTGTGTGTGTGTGTGTGTGTGTGTGAGAGAGAGAGATACGTATTTATCAGAGGAAGTATGAATGTTTTGCTTACCTCAGGAGAATAATTTGGAGATCTTCCTTATTTTACCATGTCCTGCAACAGTTCAGATAGGATTATAATTTCTGGTCTTTAAACATGTTTTAGAAGGCCCTATAAAATTATCTGAGCCTGCTTTTTTGGGGGGGAGGGGGCGGTGTTTTCTTTAGTAACTTTTTCTGTGCCATCTATATAAATTTGAACTTGGATAATTTTCTGTTTTTACATTTATTTGTAATTACATTGTGTTTCATCTATTTCTAAGT
Source organism: Cabassous unicinctus (assembly GCA_029593785.1). NCBI lineage: Eukaryota > Metazoa > Chordata > Mammalia > Cingulata > Chlamyphoridae > Cabassous > Cabassous unicinctus. The sequence goes on along the minus strand of JAQZBX010023046.1, from coordinate 20,855 downwards.
GAGAATTTTAGCCTCTTTCAATATCCATTGGTGTATCTTTTCCTTTTGAGGAGCCTCCTCTCTGGATTAGGAACAATTTGTTATTTTTTAGTTAGAATCATCTTAATATGTCAAAAGCACATATGTATGGGTCTATCTGATCATGGGTTCAATAAGTTTTGTGGCACATATTGGAGGTTTGTTCACTTGGATGTGTTCAAAGACCAGAGAATCTAAACACTTAAGATGAATTTTTAATCATGTAAAGCAGAATATAAGCACTTTTGGAGGACATTTGACCCTGTGTCTAACTCTATGGTTTGGCCTGAGCACACCTGCAATACTACCCTTTTTCAAACAGAATGAAAACCACTGCTTCTGTATTAGGATACCTTTAAGGTACTTGGTGGCTTTTTTAGGAACACATACCCTTGACAACCTGTGTAATTTCACAGGTGTTTTTCAAGTGAACAGGTTTGTACTCTTATAGTTGCCTGACTTTGTGGGGTTTTATGGGTCAAGTCAGTAGCAGACCATTTTTTGAGATCATTGAAAGGACTTGGTTTGGATAAATTGCATTTTTTTTTTCAGAAAATTATACATTTTATCCAGGTTGTCTTATTTATTTGCAAAGAATGGAGCAAACTAATTTCATATGATCTTTCAGTTTGCTTTGTTTATGGATACTATGAATACTGTATACATTCCCTTTCTAGGTCTTTGTATTTACTTCTTTCTTTTCCCCTGATTAGGTAAACTGGAGATTTATCCATTTTATTATAGTGGTGTTTGTTTTGTTTCATTTTCTTTTCTTTTATTCTCCCAAGGAACCAGCCTTCGATTTATAGTATTTATTAATTCTATATAACCATATTTTATAAGATTAAGTTCAGCTTTTATTTTATCAGATTTTTCTTCTGATTTTCTTCATATATTAACACTTGTTCTTTTTCTAAATTACTGGTTTGGTTATTTAACTTACCTTTTCATTTAAAAAAAAATTAATTGATAGATGCATTTAAGGTTATGAATTGTCCCTCAGCAATGCTTTAGCTGCATCTAAAATGTTATCATATGTAATATTTTCATAATTTTGGATATTCTTTGATTTGGGTTTGTATTTAAGACCCAAAAGTACTTAAGAGAGAGATTTGTTATTGTTTAATTTCTGAGAGGTAGAGGAGTTTGGTTTTCTTATGTTTTTGTAAATTTTATTTTTTATAGCAATGTGATCAAAGTATATTATCTTTTTTCTTTCTACCTTTTGGAATGTATAAGATTTTCCTTGATGATTAATAATATATGGCTAATTTTGGTGAATGTTTTATATGCACATAAAAGAAAGAGAAATTCTCTATTTGTAGGTTATTGCATATATATCAAACAAATCTACTTCATTCATTATGTAGGCCTTCATCATACTCCCTTTTAGCTCTCTTGATCTAGCAAGCACCAAGAGAAATGAATGGACCTTCCTTGTTGGCTACATTTTTCTTTATCTCTTTGTAAATGTGAATTAATACCCTTAACATTATAAAGTATTTTTCATTGCCATATTAAATGCTACTTGGTAGAATTCCACTTTGTTTGACTGTTTCTGTTTACATTTTCCTGGAATAACCTTGCCTATTTATTCTCCATTTTTCTATACCAGTATTTTAAATTCTTGTAGTCATCAATGAATTGGATTTTGCTCTTTTGATAGGTTAGTTTATCCTACTTTTATTTAACAGTATGACAGGTATTTTCATATAGCATTTTCTGTTCATAATTTTAAATATTGGATACCTTACAGTTTTAACTTTATATAATAATCTTATTCTTTTACCTTTCCATGCTGAATCAAATAGTTTCCAACCAAACACAATGGCATAATTAGAGTATCTCCCCTCCTTTTCTTCCATACCCAATTCTATTCAGTAAAAATATTATTCTTTAGCTTCATACTATTATGTATACTTACACATGCTCAATTCATGAGTTTTGAGTTATATGCAATGACTCTCAGCTATTACAGGTGAGGCAATCAGTGAGGTTACTTTGCTTCCTATTTTCTTTTCCCTTTTTGGATTTTAGTTGTATCATTTCTCCATTGTCAAAGCATGTGACATTTACATTTGTGTCTGATTCCCCAGATCCCGCATTTTAAAAAAATATTAATTCCATACTTACATGCACCCACTATTCTTCATGCACTCTAGGATAGGCCTCTCACTCTTAGAGGGTACAGTTTTGCTCTATGACATCTTCAAAAGCAAAATGGTCCTTTCTCTACTCTCCGGGCCTTCTTTGCTTGTTTCCTTCTGAGTGAGTCCTGCTCTATCACTTCTGCTTTTGGAAACCCAGAGTTTAGAGTCTGGAAAGTATACCTGTCTCAGTTTCAAGCAAAATGTCATTTGTAGATTTCCTTTTATCCTCCTTGTTGCTTTTGAATGGTTTCCAGGAGGAGAAGGGAAATGTGCCTATTTATGCAGGTATGTAGCTCTTTCCTTTCTATGAAAACACCCATTTTCCCCTTTGACCTAAAGAGCAAATCTATTTTCCTTGAATTACCACCTGAAGTCCCCCATGATCTGAACCTTACAAATTTTTAGCTTCTTTTCTTACATGCTTTGTTTCACACTTTATGCTCCAGTAACACTAAACACTGCTCTGTAACTTTCAGAAATTTGTGAAAACTCAAGTTCAGTGCTTCCATGCCTTCTGATGCAAAATAAATGTAATAATTCTTTAAGTTAAATTCAAACTTAGTTATAACTAATTGTTATTAGATCTTCTCCTAATAGTGTATGATACAATGAGGAGGCTTCTGAGTAACTGATAGATTTTTAAAAAGATAAGAAAAACAATAGTAAGACTATCAAGAAAATAATTAATCCATAGTATTTCCTAGGGCTAATACTGTAAAAGTACATGCTTTGCTGACAGTGACTAGATAATATTACAACAAAAAGGAGTGTGTATTACTAATAAATGGAGTCCATGAGAGGGGTCCAAGATAAGGAAAGTCAGAAGACAATGCCAGCAACATTATAGTAACTACAATTTTAAGACATGTACATCCGGGAATTTTAGTTGGTAAATATGTGAAACAAAGCATTGATTTACTTTTTTTTCTTCATTTGATTTGTAAGGTGGTAAATTCATTTCACAGTAGGTAGTGAGGTGGGGAAAATCACTACCATAATATTTTGTAGAGGAGTGATTTCTTCAAGGAAAAATAGATTTAAAATTAGAATGAAAACCAAGACATAAAATATATATTGTTATCCATTATTAGGTGTTATTATAAAGAAAGTTTGGGGGAAAGCACCTCTGTTTCCTTCTTTTAGGAAAAAAATGTTAAGTTATCATTTGTTGTATCAGGTTTTGAATGTATTTAGACTTCTAGACTGGGTCCTTCTGTCAGACTCCCTCATGCTGTTACTGTGTCCTCAAAGCACTTATCACAACTACAACTATCAGTGTTGATCATGTTTCCTCTATTCTATGCAGGTTCCTTTTATATATTTTCAAGATGGGGATGAGGTCCAAGAATGACTATTTTTTTAAGTTGTTATTAAATTAGTGGTAAAAATTATAATGAATGACGGTATTATAAATTTGAGAAAATGTTATTTGTGTGATGATGATGAATTTATGATGATGACTTATTGAGAGTTATTATGTGCCTGGCACATTGTTATGAGGTAAGTATGATTTTAAACTCTCCATTTAGCAGAGAAAATTGAGCTTTGTAAAAGATAGTTACTAGCCCAAAGCCACACACAGTAAACCAGGCAGTCTAGCCCCAAATTCAAATATTTATTTTAATGTCACTTATAGTCTAGTTCTATTTCTTAATTCATTATTTTAAAATATGGGTATTAATTTCCAAACCTACTTTGGTGGCAATGCCATTTTTGTACTAAGTGAAAATAATGGAATCAATGAATACCCTTTGGCAAACCAGGTGTCCTCTCTCAGAATCAATTTTCTTGCCTCTAAACAGGCTGAAAATATGTAATGTATTAGGTTTTGTTGAAGGACTAAATGAAGTAGCATATATGAGACATGTGCATACTCAATAATTGGGATCAATTATTGTTTTTAAAGACATGAATTTTAGATTGTCTGATTATAAAAATAATATAAACTTTTTTAAATTAGAGAAATGCAGAGAAGTTTATAAAGTGAATAAAAATCACATCTAGTAATTTTTATTACTAAAATATCTGTTGTAAGAATTTGAAATATTTCCTTTCATAGATTATTTGTTCATTGTATATATGTGTGTATTTTGACAAATCATAATTACACCTGTGAAATGGTGCAGATCTGGCCTAAGTAAAGTGAAGATGCTTTCAAAAGGACTCTGATGGGTATTTCAGAGACAACTTGTCATGAAAATACCACAATAAGCATGTGAGGTCTACTAGGGAATTCATAAACAACTGAAGCTGTTTTCTTTGCTAGCACTTTGGTAAGCCCATGCAAGGACAGATGGGCTAGACTCACCTCTTTATTAAATGTCTGCATCCTTAATTTTCCAGAGCTGCTATCACAAATACCACACAATGGACTGCTTAAACAACAGGAATTTACAGGCTCATCATTTTGAGGCTAGGAGAAGCCCCAAATCCAGGCATCAACAAAGTGATGGCTTCTTCCCAAAGTCTGTAACATTCTGGTACTGGCTTGCTGGCAATCCTTGGTGTTCCTTGGCTTTCCTGCCACATGGCAATGTCCTGTACTTTCTTTTCAGGATTCCATAGACTTTGGCTTCCAGCTCCTTCTCATGGCTTTCTTTCACTATGTCTGGATTTCTTCTGCTTATAAAGGTCTCCAGCAGTCCGGATTAAGAGCGAGCTTGTGCAACTGGCCATACCTTAATTTAAAATAACATCTCAAGAGCTCCTGTCTACAATAGTTTTACACCCTCAGGAATGTGGACCAAGATTAAGAACTTGTCTATATTTGTGTGCATAGTTCAGGCTACCACAGCCTGCTAATCACTTACTCCAATCAGGTGTAAACAGAAAGGTCTTCCCAGATTGACTGTAATTTGTTTTTCTTACCCTTTCTCCTTTTTCTCTTATATCAAGAAAATGTTGTCCCCTTTGTTGGATGAAATAAATCTATGGAATCATCTCCCTGGTATATGAAGTAAATAGCTTGCTGGTAATTAACAATGTCTTTGACACACTCATTTGCTTTTTGTCTACTTGTTTTGTCCTAGAATGATAGTGATAAATAATATCTTCCAATGTTTATGTTCTACTTCTTGCATTTCTAAGAAATTTTAAGTTATATAATTAGCTAGCATTTTATGCAAATGTAACTAACATTCCTTTATAAGGACTACTTAAAATGAAGGGCAGGGAAACTGATGTGGCTTAAGCAATTGGGCTCCCATCTACCATATCAGAGGTCCAGAGTTCACTTCCTGGGGCCGCCTGGTGAAATAAAAGCTGGCCCGCGTGGTGAGCTGGCCCAAGCGGAGAGCTGGTCCACGCGGAGTGCTGGCCCGCATGGAGTTCTGGCCTGCGCAGAGAGCTGGCACAGCATGATGACACAACAAAAAGAGACACAGAGGAGAGACAATAAGAGACACAGCAGACCAAGGAGTTGAGGTAGCGCAAGAGATTGAGTGCCTCTCTTCCACTCCGGATGGTCCCAGGATAGAGTCCTGTTGCCACCTAAAGAGAAGACAAGTAGACACAGAACACACAGAGAGCAGACAGCAAGTGCAAAAACAAGGGCAGGTGGGGGTAGAAATAAATAGATAAATAAAATAAATCTTTTTTTAAAAAGTGAAGGGCATTCAATCAAATATAAAACAACCATTTTGTTTCTTTTTATTGATTTTCACCTTGTATTCTATTTTGTCTGATATTTGTATGGCCATCTCCCACTTTCTTTTGTTTCTCTGCCTCTAATCTATTTTAGCCATCTTTTCAGTCACTTAAATTTTTTGTTTTGTATTTAAAATACTTTAAATATAATATTAACTCTGATTTTCATATTCTTCAATTTTGAATACTTAATACTTTTCTGTTTTAGAGTATAAATAAAATACAGTTAAATGCAGTTTTATTTTCCCCTTTGCCTCAAGCATTACATTGTCTTTGCTTTTAGTTTTTATAATAATTTGGAAAGTAATCATCCTGTTTCTAATTCAAATAACTTTGGACTTCTCTTTATTATGAAATTTAGTAAGTTTTTACTTCTTCCACCCTAAGATTATAAGTAAATCTTCACTAATATGATCAGAGGCAATAGGGCAAGTATATTATTGTATTGATTTTTATGATATACAACTTCTATTTCAAGTGTCATTTTACTATGCTCTTGATATTGTCTCCCACTGAAACATTTAGAACAATACTAAATATTTAACTCTTATTAATGTTTACCTTTTACCTCCAGTATCCTCATTCTTAAATTTGCTCATTCTTCTATTTCATCTCTTATCTTTGTCTAATCAATCTCAATTAGGCTTGGATTTTCTTATTCCTTGAATATCATCTGACAATACTATTATTTGGTTTTTTGCTCATGACTACATGAATGGTATTTGGCTATCTTTTTTAATAATTCACAATCTCAATATATAATTATTGGGTCATTTCTGAGTATCTTTTAGATGATTGCGTGTAATTATTCAAAAAGATAAACTTGAATTTACAATATATTTTCATAGAATAAATGCACATATTGTCCCACTTAATCTCATAATGACCATACTAAATGAACAGGACAAGACAACCACCCCCATTTTACAGAAGTGGGTACTGAGTATCAGAGCCGTTAAATTATTTTCCCCTGCAACCTTTTAAGTGGCAGAAATAGGCTAGATATGTAAGAAAATACACATATATGCATATATATTTGTATATCATTTTACAAATATTGGTATGTACTGTGAAAAATCTTGATTTTTATGAACAATTAAAAAAAAAAAAACAGAAATAGGCTAGAATATAGGTCTTCTGATTCCAAGTGCAGCATTCTAGTTTTGTATTGGATGCTTTCCAAAATCTGGTTAAAATTCTTGTAAATAATTGACAGTCTTATAGCATAAAGATTGATCCTACCTTGATTTCAATTACTTCCTAAAGTCCTTGAAAGCAAGGAAGTCCAAATTTATTGCAGGGGAGAGGAGGGATATCTTTTGGAATGTTGAGTATACATAGACAAAAATAGAATATAAACTATTTCATTGAAAATTACCTCAAGATATATGGCAATTGGTTGCTATTTCTAAATAAATAATTCAAAAGGCAATTTAAAAATTGCTACAATTGTCTATGGCTCTATCTAATTAATCTGAAAGAAATAATTTAGATGTAATTTCTTTTAAAGAATCAAAATCCATTTTGATGACTATAAAGAATATGTCCTGAAACACAGAATTTAGAACTTGAAAATTTTACATATCTTATTGAAATATCTCTTCAAAATTCATCTGTGGCCAGCAAAAAGCACGAAAAAAAGGAGATGGTGGAAGGTGGAGGGAGAAAAACAAGGAGAATGAGAACTCTAATTTGGTGGGATAGATAATCCTTCATATTTTTATTGTCTTAATTATATTTCACATTATAAAAGTTAATGTTGCAAAAAATCATTTAAAAATCATAAAAAGCATTCATTCTAGTGCATCATTTCAAAATAAAATAAAAACAATGATTTAGTAATGCCAAGGTACATTTTAGAAGTATTATAAAATTCAAGTTTTCCCTGAATGCTGTTGTCCATTTAATTATGTGGTAGGAATATATGGTGATATTAAAATTACAAGGCTATTCTCTTTTTTCTATACTTCAAACTATTTTAACCATAATTACCCTCTTAAATAAATTTTTAAATGTTGTGAAACCAAATATCCTGTAACAATTAACCCCTATAAACTTCCAATATGAAGTTTTAAGTGTTTCTGAGGGTCCCTGCTTATTTTGTTGACCATGTTTTCTTTTGTAGCTCTATTACATCGTTAGTACATTTCCCACCACTTCTAGAGAAAAATGCCATTGTCCTGCTGTATTAGTCTGCAAAAGGGGTGCTGATGCAAAGTACCAGAAATGTGTTGGCTTTTATGAAGGGGGTTTATTTGGGGTTAAAGCTCACATTTCCAAGACCATAAAAAGTCCAACTCAAGGCACAATAAGAGGTGCTTTTTTTACCAAAGTCAGTTGCCACGTGTTGAAGCAAGACGGCCTCAGATCTCTGGCTGGTCTCTGCCTTCCCCTCCTGGCTCACCCCTTCCTCTTAAGCTACAGGGACCCAGCCTCTTGAGGCTTTGCGCTTAAGTGATCCTGTAGCCCTCTCTCTCCTGGCATAGGGCTTGTTTCTTTCTGAGCCTCCTACATCATCTCGGCTGGTCTGCTCTCTTCCCAATCGCAGCTGTAAGCTATCAGATAAATGGCTCATCTCTATCTGCGGCCTAGAGATGAGTCTTTGCCTCTCTGTCACGTGGCAGGATCAATAATGACAGAGCTCTCTCTTCCTATGTGTGTCTGTCTTTCTCTGTTTCCATTTATATCACACCCAGCAAGGGGGCAGGGACTCAACCTGAGGCACACCCACTGACATAGTTGAATCAAAAGCCTTAAATCAATCTTAACAAGTAATCTAATCAAAGGACCCTCAATTGAACTTAATGAATTGAAAGATATCACACCCAGAAGAATAGAGTAGTTGACAAACAATCTTTCTCTTTTGGGGATTCATAAAATAAACTCAAACTGCCACACCTACTAACCTTTCTTTAAAAAATTCTTTCACACCAAAATTATAAAGTCTCTAAAAAACAAAAATGCTGGCTGATATCTTTTATGATTGATATGATGGGCAAAAAAATCATCACTATCATCAGTCTTCCACATCTCTATGAAGCTTATTAGTAGGAAAACTATACCCAGTTTTCTCCCCAGTGTCTCTAGGAATATGAGAGTCTCTCGCTTTATAGTCCTGCCCTTGACCTCATGTCAAAACACAGCTATTGGTCACTAATCTAGAAGACGGCTCACTATGTGCAATAGGAGCCAGTCATGGTTCCGGGAGACTCTTGGCGCACTATGAGCATGTCAGAAGACCTTGCTCTTCAAAATATAAGGCTAGTGTTACTAGTTATTGAACAAGAGAATGAATGAATGAGAGAATATTGGGTTTTTGGTTGGCACATAAACAGTCACAAAGGCAAGCATGCAGCACCCCCTTCCCCCGAACATGCCTTTCTAAAATCCACTGCAGGAGACGCCATTTTGTAATGATTGCACAAAGAGGCTTCAATTTAAATGCACAGATTCAGTTCTAACTGCATGTGAATTTCATTTAACTAAAGCCTAAGCATAAAGAAATATTAAAAATAAAATTAAAATAGCTCCAACTATTTGCTAAGAGTCTTAAACATATTATCTCATTTAATCCTTAGGAGGAGGAACCCTTAGAAAAGATATTAATGACTATTTTACAGAGGAGAATATAGAAGATTGGAAAGAGTAAGCAATTTGCTACAATCACATGATTCCTATTTGAAACTTGGGGATTCCTACTAGGCTACATGCCCCAAATTGCTGCTGAGTGTTTGGAGTCAAAAGGGGAGAATTGGCTGAAAACTAATGAAAGAAGAATGGAATAGCAAAGTTCATATCTTAAAGGGGTAGGTTTCATTTCTGTGAATGTGAAAAGAGTTTCTTTAATTCTGTTCTCTATGAACTGATGCTTATTACTATGAGAAGAATAAATAGGAGAGGACATTTGTATGCCATGGATAATTCCACTCTTATTGTAAATCTCTGTGTACTGTGATGCAGCATTATATCTATTTAGCCTTAACAGTGGCTCTCTCTGCAGCAAAACCTAAGACATTTATAATGTTCTGAGCATTGTGCTATGTATTTTACAGATACTGTCTCAGTGAATTCTCTCAACCACCATATTGCTACTAATTATTATGAGTGATATCTACATTGTTATTATTATGACAAAATAATAAAGAAATTGAGTCAGAGCTAGTTAGTGATGAAACAAGACTTGGAACCAATGCTATTTAATATCTATAGTCAAAGATAAAGTACTTAACTGCCATGCCACATTTTCCTTCCTTTACCACCTGAAGTATTTTTGTTATATCAAAAAAATAAAATAAAATAAAACTAAAACCTATGCAATCCAATTCTATAATAGTGTTTGTACCATTCTTAGTGAGATCATTTTTATCTTAAGATAATTATTTTAAAGGAAACTCTATGTCACTGTTATAAGTGGAAAGCAATAAGTAGAATCACTTAATACTTAGAAACCTACAATAGATATGTAACTGTTAAAAATTTGAAAATAAATGTCATTCACTCATTGTGTTGGTGGGGATGTAAAATGGTGCATCCACTCTGGAAAACAGTTTGGCAGTTTCTCTGAAAGCTAAAAGTGTACTTACCATACATGCCAGCTCTTTTAGGCATTTATCCCAGAGAAATGAAAATATCTGTTCAAGTAAAATACTGTACATGGTGACTCAAAGCTGCTTTATTCATAATAGCCCAAACCAGGAACAACCCAGTATCCTCCAATGCTTAAACTATATTGCATCCACACATTGGAACACTACTCAGCAATAGAAAAAAACAACCTATCAACACACACTCAAACCTGGATGAGGGGAGCAGAGGTGGCTGAGGTGTTTGGGTGTCTCCCTCCCACATCAGGGGTCCCGGGTTCAGTTCCTGGAGACTCCTGCAGAAACAAGGAAGACGAACAGACACAGCAAGTGCAAACAACAAGTGGGTGGGGAGAAATTAAAAAAAAAAAAAAATCTTAAAAAAAAAAACAAAAAAGCCTAGATGAATCACTGGGGAATTGTGTGCAGTGGAAAAGGCCTATCTCAAAGGCTGCATTCTGTATGATTCCATTTATGTAACATTCCTGAAGTAATGTAATTATAGAGATGGAGAACAGATTAGTGGTTAGGAGGAGGGAGTAGAGAACAGGAATTTGGGTGGGAGGGAGTAGGGTCTATAAAGGGGTACCATGAAGTGGTGATAGGATAGTTCTGCATCATGATTGTGATGTTAGTCACAGAAACTACACGAGTGAGGTACAGCCTCACCCGGGAGCCTGAAGTTGGCTGCCCCGTGGTGGCCCCGCACCTCTGTCCCGAGCCTGCACTCTTGCAGAGGGTGCCAGACAGATTGAAGCCATGGACATTCTTTTTGCTGTTGTTCCCAGGGGAACTACTATCTTTGCCAAACATGCTTGGTGTGGAGGAAACTTTCTGGAGGTGACAGAGCAGATTCTGGCTAAGATACCTTCTGAAAATAACAAACTAACATACATGGCAATTATTTGTTTCATTACATCTGCCAGGACAGGATTGTATATTTTTGTAGCACTGACGATGATTTTGAACGTTCTTGAGTATTTAATTTTTTGAATGACATAAAGAAGAGGTTCCAGACTACCTATGGTTCAAGAGCACAGACAGCACTTCCATATGCCATGAATAGTGAGGTCTCAGGCATCTTGGCTGCACAGCTGAAGCATCACTCCGAGAATAAGGGCCGAGACGAAATGATGGAGACTCAAGCCCAAGTGGATGAACTGAAAGGAATCATGGTCAGAAACACAGATCTGGTAGCTGAGCAGAGAGAAAGATTGGAATTATTGATAGAAAAAAACAAAATCTCATGGATTCATCTATCACCTTCAAAACAACCAGCAGAAATCTTGCCAGAGCCATGTGTTTGAAGAATCTCAAGCTTACTGTCATCATCATCATATCGATTGTGTTCATCTATATCATTGTGTCACCTCTCTGTGGTGGATTTACATGGCCAAGCTGTGTAAAGAAATAAAAAAGAAAAAGTTATCATTACCAAGGATATGAGAGAATAAGGTGTTAAAAGCAATCCATGTAACTCATGCCTTCCACTACTAACAGATGGTATCTGTTGGTCTCTTCAACCCTCTTTTCACTTTTTAAAAAATATCTTGTTCTATGCCTCCAGATTTATCTTTATCCTGCCAACCAATTTATCCCAGTGTACTTCACATTGAACCATTCATTGCAGCAGTAGTCCTATAAATGTGTTTGTTTCTTTGGTTTAACCAGTATCTACTTAGAGAAACATTTTTGGTTTTAATTGCACAAAGCTCTCACCAAGGTGGAAACCACCAGTTTTATGAACTGTACACCAAAACTAAGGAGGAACTTTGTATGTGAACACAAAAGTATTCAAGAGACAGTTAGTATTGCTTATATCTCATCCTAATGTCTTTTGTTGTTGAGGAGTTTTAGGTGCTTCAAAACAATATAAATGGAGAATAGTTATTTTGAGAATTGTCATCAAATTGTTGGTGCTGCTTATTTTTAGGAGCCCAGACAAAGTATTATAAGCATTTCATTTCAGTCAGATGGAGGAGCATTTTGCTAGCCCATTAGAAGCACACACAATTATCCCTCTTCTCCTAGTATTCACTTTTAGAAATAAATTTCATTCACAATACAGTGAATAGCTTGATATTGTGTTTTCACATTGCAGTTGATTTCAGAAGATGATGGTTTAAATATTGTTGAAGGTTGTTTTTCTCTTATATTTTCCTTTTTCTGCCCTAGATCTAATTGCATTTATTTATCAATAAGTGCTATTAAACAGAAATTATATTGCAGTTAGCTATTTTCCAAAAAAAGAGCAAATTAGTTTATAGAATCTAGTCATCTTGTGCCTTGAATATATATGCATCACATAATCTTGCTCATGGTTCCTGTTCTTTCATCTGAACTTTTTGATTCATGCTACCTGATTCATTTATTTGAAATATATCTTAGGCCCTCTAGAACTCTTTTCCTGTTGATCATACATAGCACAAACATTTTTCCCATTCTCTTTATCAACAGAAATGCCTTTTAATTGCATCAACATTTCCTATTGAAAAATACATTTGTTCTAGAAAAACATTTTGATACTTCTGAATAAAAATTTTCAAATGTCTTTAATCCAAAAAAAAAAAAAAAGTACACAAGTGAGTAGAACTACATATGCATGTGTACACACACAAATGAGTATGTGTATAAATGGTGAAATCTGAATGAGCTCCGTAGATCGCAGCATTGTCAATTTCATGGTATGATATTGTACTATAGTTAGGCAAGATGCTAACCTTGGGAGAAGAGGTATAAAGACTACATGGGACCTCCCTGTACATTTTGCAATATCTTATGAATCTTTAAGTTTTCAAAATGAAAAGTTAAAAAAGGTCCATCAGTGCATAACCTGAAACAATGTATTTGCCACCAGCAGTATATGAAATACACTCTCCTGTCCTGGACTCTGCTATGTTGCCTCCCTTTCTGAGTCACTTGATAAATAGTAGGTTCTAACTCAGCTTCTAAGCCTCCCTTCAAATGCTACCACCTGTGCAGCCACCTTTTGCTCTCTCCAGGGTAGACCTGAGAAGTCCTTCCCTTATGTTCTTATTGCACTTGATGTATATTTTGATAATACCAGTTACATTTCTTGCATTCCTATCTGCCCTTTAAACTATAAGAACCTTGGAAGCAGAGAATAGTTTTCTATATTTAAATACCCTAGGAATTTAATAGAGTGCTTGGCACAATATAAATTTTCAATAAAGAATTTTAAATAGATGAATTAATTAATCTTCTCCACAAAATAGTCTATCAAATGTGAAATACATTGCTGTGCCTTTTGATTATCAACAGTGAGGCCCCATCATGGTCTGTCTGGAAGGGGTTGAGACAAGGGACCTCTCTACTGGATGTTGTACAGTGCTGATTTGTGGACTACTGAGGCTGCAGGCTCCGGTGCAATGGTATGAAATCCATGCATAGGATCAGCACAGAAGCAGGCAAACCTGCCATGGAGAAACTATTTAGTCTTGAAAAATGTGCATGTCTGTGGTGGCTAGTGAGCAGAAGCAGAGAGCTGTGCCCAGAATGTTCTTGAAAGTACAATTGCCCAGAATTTGTAGTCCTCAATACAAGACTAAAGTTGAGTTTCCATCCAACCAGATGAGCACTGAAAACTCTTACATCATTTGAAGTAATTTTAAAAAATGTGTTACATAAGCCAAAAAAAAATTCATACTCTTTACTTGTGAAAGAATTGTCTTGAAGCCATTTATGGTTGCAAAGAGATCTGGAGATTAAGTAAAATATACATAAAATGTATCTTCATAATGCCTAGCCATATAGTAGGTGTTAAGCAAACATCAATTGCCTTCTTACTTCTTCCTAAGTGTCCTCTAGGAAACAGTATAAATAAACATGAAAAAATACATGAGGGAGAAAAAGCAGAGAAAGAATTTACAAACAGAAAAAAAAAATAAAATTTTAAGGTCAAAGACAAGAAGAAAGAAAGAAGAACACAAAATTAGCCAAACAAATTTTATGTAAGAGATGCTTCACTATCATGCTCCACTAGCTCTAACAATCCTGCACAGATATAGCTAAGTGCTATTTCCCCTTTTGTTTATTATCTTCTGTACCCCTCCCTCAGCTTTTGCATCTACTTTATAATCTGTCTAGTACACTGGAGTGGGGGTTTTAGAATAATAGAGATCAGAATTTGAATTCTGGCTCTCCTCTTACTAGCTGTGTGACCTTTGGCAAAATACTTAAATTCTATTGGCCACAATACAGTCATCTCTATTACAGAACAATCCTCACCTTAGGATTGTTTTGAGAATTAAATAACATATACAAATAAATTGCCTGGCATATAGAGAAAACACTGGATAAATCCTACTTCTCTCAAAAAAATATTCTTTTTTTCCTTCCTTCCTCCCTTCCGTATCTCCCTTCTTCCCTCCCTCCCTTCCTTCCTTCCTCTCTTTCTGTCTGTCTCTCTCTCTCTCTCTCTCTCTCTCTCTCTCTCTCTTTCTTGAATCCTTATAGCAGTATGGACATAAGCAAATGATAATACCATGAAGTGTTTCTACAAATTTGCAATGCACAATTTTGAAGATCCCATTGGTTAATACAGGTTTCTTAAAAGTATCAACACACCACTATTACAAATTAAAGTTATTGAGATGAGACTCTGAACATGTGTGTGTGTGCATGTATGCTTGTGTCTACGCTAGCACACATACACAATGAAGTACAAGAGGAATACTGTAGGGATAGACAAGTATGTCGTATTACTATAAGCTCCTTTTGGTATATCTAGCTATACATTTCCTTGAACTCAACCCAAAGCAGGATGACTTGATACCATTAAATACTGAAAGAGAATTCTATCATAATTTTAGATACTGGATTTACAGTTAAAGAAAGAAAGAATGATGAAATTACAATTATTATTTTAATAAGATATGCCAGTCACTCTTTAAAAGGCAAGAGTGTCCTCACATATTAAGTCTGAAAATTTTAACTTATTGGGCATCACTTATCATTGATAAAAGGAAAATAAAACTAAACAACAAATAGGGTATTACATTGATCATCAAAACACCCTCTGTAGTTAGTGAATTGTGAGGAAGCATTACTGGACAGAAACATAACTTGAGAAAAAGTGAAGTATTCCTTAGAATTAATAATAATAATATATTATTTTGTTGTTCTATTTTAAAATATCATTTATTTTGCATCAGAAAATAAGTACAGGCTATTAAAGACAACCTGGAAAAAATATAAAAGCAGGGGGAGAATTATTTCCAATAGTTTTACTACCTAAAGATATTAGTATTTACATTTGAACCAATGTCCCCTGTCATTTTTTCTAAACACAGGATTTAAAAAAATAATGTGAATTTAAATATACAGACATACACATATAGAGTACATATGTTTATTTAATATAAGTGATAATAAGCAATCATGATGACCACACTGTTAAGCAATCTCTTTTTAAGTGTATTTTCTTATTTTGTATGTTCAATGCTTATGGGGACATTTGCATAAATTATCTTGCATTCTCAGAACAACCCTTCCAGGAAGGTCTTGGTTTCACTATTTTATAGGTAAGGAAACTGAGGCTCAGAGAGATTATGTAAATTGCTTAAGTTCAAAATGCTACAAATTGGCTGTCATGGACAAGTGGGTTTGTTTGTTTGTTCATCTAGTCTCTCCAGTGCTGGACTTTCAACTTGTCTCTAAGTTCCTAACTTTGAATTGGGTCCACTTTTGAATTGGGTCAACCATTAATAAATACTAATTTGGAATGAGAACTTCATGCAACTATTTAAGTCTAGACTAAAATATCTCCACATATAGTGTAATTTCCATCTAAGAAGGAAGTAGCTGATCAGTGTGGCCAAAAGATAACAGAACACAGAAAATGACCAGCAACACTCTGCAGAGTACAAATCTAGCTTGCACTGAAATAGAGACCACAAATACACACACAGAAGAAAAGGCTGAAAGTTGTCATCCCTGTTTCAGTGAAGAGGGCATTAGTAATTAATTGAGGAACACTGCTCATGTAATGTGTACTATATGTAAGTTAGCTGTATAATTAAATCCATATTGTGCCCATTTTGTGGTTTGGGTTCAATCTTTCTTAGGAAACTTTTATCATATGTGTATTAGTCAGCCAAAAGGGTGCTGATGCAAAGTACCAGAAATCGGTTGGTTTTTATAAAGGGTATTTATTTGAGGCAGAAGCTTACAGTCAGAAGGCCATAAAGAGTGAATTACTCCCCTCACCAAAGTCTGTTGCCATGTGTTGGAGCAAGATGTCTTCTGACGTCAGCAAGGGTTCAGCCTCCCTCTTCCTCTTAAGGCTCTGTGGTCCCAGCTCCTTCCAGTATCAGCTATAGGCTGGGATAAGTCTTGTCTCTCTCCAGGGTTTGTTTCTCTCCAGGCTCAGCTGCTCTTTTCTCTCCACAATGTCAGCTGTAGACTATCAGGCTCTCTCTCTTCCCAGGGCCTCTGCTGTGTCTATGGAGACGTCTCTGTTCCTCTCCTGTGCGTTTACTTCCTGGGGTTCCAGCATCCAAAAACTTCAACTGTCTCCTCTGCCATGTTGTTTTCTCTGTGAGTCCCCGCCCACCAAGGGGGCGGGGACTCAACATCATACTAATGTTGCCCAATCAAAGCCTTAATCATAATTTAATCAAGTAAGAGTGAAACCTCTGAATCCAATACAATCTAATATGCCCAGAGGAACAGACCAGTTTACAACATAATTCAATATTTATTTTTGGTATTCATAAACATTGCCAAACTGCTACAATATGCATAAAGGCCCAAGGTGCAAAACCATCCCAGACACAGCAAGAGATAGATCTGGCCAGAATGGATCCTCCTTGATTACTAAACAAGATTCTGAAGTTCTGTGTGGGCAAAACCAGAGATGGTGATGTTCACTCTGAAAAATAGAGATATTAAAAGTTAAAAGAATATTTTTAATGGTTTCCAAACTTTTTGGAAATAGGTCCGAGGTTAGAAGAAACAAGGGACTGAAAGAGAAAGCAAATTCTTTGGAGCAGAAAGTATTTAGAAGGTTATTTTACATAGACATAAAAATAAATTTCTCTCCTAGATTAACTTCAGCTTGCATGCATAGTCTCCAAAACTGAGAAATCAGCTTGCAATTTATTGACTGATCTCCTAATAGTCTCTGTTGAATTTTTTCCCCAAAACTAGTCTGAATGTTTATTTTGAAAAAGTTGTGGTACTCTAACAACATGTAAACATTGTATTGCTCTTTTTTCATGGATTATCAAACCATGTGTTTATATTTGTGTGGATAAGAAATATCTTTACAAGTAATAAGGTACATCTGGATAATACAAAAAGGAGCTATGACCAAAGGACAAGTATAATCTCTTCTTTCCCTTAATAATCTAACATGAAAGTACTAAGAAAAAAGAAAATTATTTTATTAAAGTCCATTTATATAGACTAGCTCTTTAAGCTTTAAATGCAGAAAATATATGTATTCTATATATTGTGTCTTCAACAAGGAGTTTCATTATTTTTCTTTTTTTATAAATCCCTTAGAAAAACTAAAAATGTAGCTAATTTTTCTTTAAGTGCTTGGATATAAATTTTTTGCCTTGAATGTTCAATTTCATTATTTTAATTTTAAGGTAGAAACCCTTTTGCAGAAAGGGTTAACATTTTCTTCTGTTGAAAAGTATATATTTAATATGCAAGTATATTTGATGTTCATTGACAGAGTCACAATAGAAATGATCTTGCTTTATGTACCAGTTACAAGGTTTAATATCATTATACTGCATGCAATATTAGTTTTTATTAGTCGCCATTAACAAGATGCTTTCTACTTGAATTCTCATTTACTTGTTCAATGCAAAAATTATCTTTGTAAAAGAGGAAAACACATCTTCAAGTGTCAGCTATATTAAATTAAAGAACTGTTTACCCTTCCTAAGAAAAGCATATGTATCTAAATAGGCATCTTTTACCGTTTGCATAGTAGATTGGAAATTAGCATTTTTGTTCATTTTCCCATGTATGCACAGTGCCTGGAAGAGTAATACTCCATGCATATCAGATCAGCCAGCCTACAATTTTTGTGCAATATATTATTTGGCAATCTAAAATTTGTAATTTGCATGAAATTGCTTAATTAAAATACAGTCACTCAGGGTATTAATTTCTCTGTCTGGCAGTTCAATGTACTAAAGGCGGGCTACAGAAAATGTGAAATCCTGTCAGATGTAACAGTAAAATATTAACAAAAAAATTCCACTTCTGGCAACAAAGTGACAGAGTGATAATGCTTTTGCCCTGATTCCAGGTTCAAATATGAGCTTAGGTGGACATTGAAACCGACTAGGAAATTTACAATAGCAACTCTGGCTTTTTGCCAGAAATTCTAGGTGGTTCTTGGTGAAAACTCCTTTTGCTCTGACTCCTACATCCATGCACCCTTGTACACACCATCATACACACACACACTCACAGCTGCTTTAAGACACACAGAAGCACACACACACCTTTCTCTCTCTCATCTAACCTAAGCTCAAGACTATTTTCCCTTAGCTTTTGTTTTCAGTATTTGAAATCAGCAACCCTACTGATAAAACGATCCAATCAGTCCTTCCCAGTTGTCAAGACAACAGTTCATAATTGTACCAGCTCTTTTCATTGAAGCCAGACATTTCATAAATAGATAATTCTCTAATTGATCCAGCCAATCCTACTTTGCATACTGTGCCAAATAGGTAAGCCCGATTCCTATAGCAGCAACTTTCTCCAAAGACATGCAAATGAGCTTATTTACTGCCTTTAAGGCAGAATTTTTTAAAAAGCTGCTTTTATTTCCTATTAAATAAACCTAGAATTTAAAACAGGTAAATAGCACTTGGACTGCTATTATGTATAATGTCTACCTCTGTATACACACTTGTATATGACATGTTATAAGTATAGATTATAGCAGTAGTATATCATTATTTGATTTAATTCATAACAGAAATATGATAGCTTGTTGTACATGCTTATTATATGAAATGATATGCTTTCCTAAAGAATAATCTCTGTGAAGTTGCAAGCAACATGAGGGTTTAGGCACCCAGGGAAACCTTGGGAGAACTCTCCATCCCTTGGACATCAGGAGGAAATGGGAGTTGGGCATGGTATGCCTGCCAGAAGGAGAAAAGGAAGGAGGTGGAGATTCTGTAATCAGGGATTTCTAAGGCTTTGCGTTTGCAAATTGCTTTCTTGTGTTTCTGAAATGAATTAAACATACAAGGTGCTGAGATCTGACACTTGGGTGGGGAGGGTGGATGGAAATATCTTTTTAAAAAGGAAGAGGGAAACGGTTGCCTGCAGCCCTGGCACTTGGAGTCAACCTGGAGCCACACAGTTTTGTAGAAAGGATCCTACTTCCTCCCAGTGACAGAGACTAGATAACAACTACAAGAATCAATTGCTGACAAACTAATAGAAATTCAAATGCAAGCAACGTTCTTTGTTCTTTTTCTACATAGGCGGTCTATACTTTATATAGATGTGCCTGTGTATTTGCCAGTAATTAAATTTATGCCTTTGAATCCTGAAATGCAAACATGTTTTAAATGTGTTTAAAGTAAAATAAAGAGAAGTGATTCCTAGAAGTAGAAAGCTTGGCATAGCAAAGGAAGAAAGGGCGGTTTGATTTTTCCCCCCATTTGCAGTTTGTTGAATGCTTCGCTTGCCTGCAATTCGTCCTCTTTTGTCTTAAATATCAAAGCCTCTGCAGGCATGTTAACATTTTAATAATTTCAAAAGGCACAAAAGCCAAAGGAAGGGAGTGAAAAGACAGACGATCGTGAAGTGGCGAGTTTGCCGCTGAAAGTATTTCTTACACGGCTGCCTAGTACTGCAGGAAGCGGGATTCACCACTCTTGTGCCATTCACCAGCCCACAAAGGCGCACACGGTGATGTGGAGTCAAGGCCTAATTAAAATCCTTGAACAGAACGGAGGTCTGGAGAACGGCATACATTCAAGAGCTGCAGTTAAAAAAAAATAAATAAATAAAAGGAGAGCGAGCGCGAGAGCGCGGAAGAAGAGAGGGGAGAGGAAAGAAACCTGGAAGGAGGATAGGAATTGTGGGAAGCGAAGAGGAAAAAAGAGAGGAGAGGAAAGGAGAAAGGGAAGACAAGAGGAGAGGAGTCAGAGGTGCACTGTGAGCCTTTGCTGCCCTCAACAGCCTTCCAGTGTAAGCACTGCCACCCAATTTGCGACAGAGTTAATTGGTTCTTTGATGTCTCAAGAAAGGTGCTGATAGGGGGAAAAATCTGAGTCTTCCTTTCTCCATGGGCTCCTGTTTATCTATTTAAAAAAACATCTTGCTGATCCCAAAGGGCTTCTTTTTGTTTCCTCCCAAAGTACCCCTCCCACTCTCAAATTCCCATCACCTCGCTCTTATCCTAGATCACGGCTTTTTCTCGGGGTCACGGTGTACTTTTTTTTTTTTTTTT
>JAQZBX010023045.1:0-31115 GCA_029593785.1 Cabassous unicinctus | reverse complement strand
GACCAATGAATTCCATGGGCACATGCCCTTTCCAACACATCATTGCTGTGAAATGGGTTCCTTGATCAGAAGCAATGTGTGGAATACAATGGTGGTAGATAAGACATTCAGTAAGTCCACGGATGGTAGTTTTGCATGGCAAGAATTGCATGCAAGGAGTGCAAACCCATATCTGGAATACATGTTTATTCCAGTTAGAAAAAATTACTGCCCCTTCCAGAGTTTGAGTGGTCAATGTAGGCATCCTGCCACCAGCTAGCAGACTGGTCACCTCAAGGAATGGTCCCACTTCAGGAGCTTAGTGTGGGTTTTGTTGCTGGCAGATTGGACATTCAGCAGTGGTTGAAGCCACTTCAACCTTGGTGAGGCATAACCATGTTGCTGAGCCCATAAATAACCTCCATCCCTACCTCCATGGCGACTTTGTTCATGAGCTCATTGGGCAATGACAGGAGTGGCTGGGGAAAGAGGCTGAACATTAGATATAGAGCTGGTCATCTTATCCACTTGATTATTATAATCTTCCTCTTCTGAAGTCACCCTCTGGACAGCATTCAAGTGGGACACAAATATTTTCATGTTTTTTGCTCACTCAGAATGTTCTGTCCACATACCTCTTCCCTAAAACTCTTTGTCACCAATTTTCCAATCATGTTCCTTCCAAGTCCCTTACCACCCAGCCAAACAATAGGCAACAGCTCATGAATGAGTGTACAAATGCACCTATTGCCATTTATTTGTACAAGCTAAATGAAAAACCAGGTGCACGGGTCAAGGTTCTGCCTACTAGGAGGAGTTTCCCTCACAACTATCCTTCAGGGATATCCCAGAAAAGTACTGCAGTTCTGCAGCTGTCCACTTTTGGTTGTTACCTCCATATCAGACAGAACCATCTGTAAACCAAGCCCAAGATTTTTGCTTCCTCAGTCAACTGATCGTAAGGGACTCCTCAAGACGCCAAAGCTGTGTGTTGGGAAAGAGTAGGTAACATGGTAAGGGTGGTGACTATGGGCATTTGGACTACTTCCACATATAACTTAATTGTGCATTCAGGACCTGCTCAAGCCCTGTCTTGTATATACCACTTCTTATTTATTATGGAGTGTTGCAGTGCACAACCAACTTTATGGTTTGGTGGGTCAGCGAATACCCAACTCATCATAGGCAACTCAAGCCTCATGGTAACTGGATGGCCTATGGTTAAGTATTCAGTCCTTACTAAGGCCCAGTAACAGGCCAAAAGCTGTTTCTCAAAAGGGAAGAAATTATCTGCAGAGGATGACAAGGTTTTACTCCAAAATCCCATGGGTCTGCATTGAAATCCTCCTATAGGGACCTGCCAAAGGCTCCAGACAGCATAACAATTTGCCACTGAAACTTCCAGCAGCATTGGATCTGCTGGATCATATGACAAAAAGGATAGGGCAGGTTGCACAGCAGCCTGGACCTATCACAGAACCTCCTCTTGTTCTGGTCTCCAACCAAAACTAGCAGTTTTCTGGACACTTGGTAAATGGGCCAGATTAGCACACCCAAGTGAAGAATGCATTGTCTCCAAAATCTGAAGAGACCAACTAAGTGTAGTACATCTTTTTTGGTCATAGGAGGGACCAGATTCAACAGATTATCCTTCACTTTAGAATGTATATCTCAACATGCCGCACACAAATGGATGCCTAGAAATTTCACTGAGCTGGAAGGGACTTGCGTGTTTGCTGGATTTATCTCCCATCCTGTCTCACACAAATGCTTTACTAATAAATCTAGAGTGTTTGCTACTTCTTATTCACTAGGTTTTATCAACATGATATCATCAATATAATGAACCAGTGTGATTTCTTTTGGGAGGGACAGATGATCATGTGCCCTTGGACAATATTATGACATAGGGCTGGAGAGCTGATGTACCCCTGAGGCAGGATAGTGAGGATATACTGCAGGCCTAACCATCAGAAAGCAAACTGTTTATGATGGTTCTTAGTGAGGGCAATTGAGAAAATAGTGTTTGCCAGGTCAACAGCTGCATATCAGGTACCAGGGGAAGTGTTGATTTGCTCAAGCAATCGTACCACATCTGGGAAAGCAGCTGCAATTGGAGTCACCACCTGGTTAAGTTTACAATAATCTACTGTCATCCTCCAACATCCATCTGTTTTCTGCACAGGCCAATAGGAGAGTTGAATGGGGATGTGGTGGGAATCACCACCCCTGCATCTTTCAAACACTTGGTGGTGGCACTAATCTTGCAATCCCTCCAGGAATCTGGTATTGCTTTTAATTTACTATCTTGCTAGGTAAAGCCAGTTCTAGTAGCTTCCACTTGGCCTTTCCAAACAAAAGAACCCTCATTCCACAAGTCAGCTATCCAATGTGGGGATTTTGACAGTTACTGCATATGGCTGCTCCAATTATGCATTCTGGAACTGGGTAAATAACCACAAAATGGGTCTGGGGACCTACTGGACCAACTGTGAGATGGACCTGCGCTAAAACTCCATCTATTTCCTGACTTCCATAAGCTTCTACTGTGATTGGTGCACCAATGTGATGATTTGTGTCTCCTGGAATTTATGTCACTTCTGAACCCATGTCTAATAATCCCCAAAATATCTTAACATTTCCTTTCCCCCTGTGCACAGTTATTCGGGTAAAAGGCTGTAGGTCTCCTTGAGGGAAGGTGGGAGGAAGATTAACAGTATAAATTTTTGTCACTTTAACAGGATCCTTCCCCAAGGGGACCTAGCCTTCAACTCATTCAATGGGCTCTAGGTCTGTAAACTTTCTCAAGTCTGGGAATTGATTAAGGGGCTGTGATTACCTATGTCTGTAATTTGAGTTAGGGTTTTGTTCACTTGACATAGAACACTTCTGCTTATACAGATTCAGAAGAAATTTAGTAGACTACCCATCTATTTCACTTCTGGTACCCCATGATCTATTAGCGAACACCATAACTCTAAGCAAATCAGACTATTTTGATTGCTGCTTTGAATCCATCTTTCATAGCAGCAGCCATGCCCACCTTGTCTTTGGCAATTAAGAGTCAATATTTGACTTTTATTTGACCAATATCTGATCATCCCAATAACGTTTAAGGATTCTAATTCCATTACAACATGCTCTACAGTAATAGTTTTACTACAGAGAAGAAGAGCAACCACAGAGCTATTCAGGGAATATGGGGTTAGTCTTACAAATTTATTCCTCACAGTCCTTGTTAAAAGTATGTCCTCTGGACATTCCTGGGATAGGTGGACAGGTCTCAAAAGGTAAATCCATTCTAACATTCCAATCTCTCTAAGCCTTTTAATTCCCTCTTCTACTGTATACCAGGGCAAATCTGGCATCTCGACCTCAGACATGCTAAGCCCATCTTTAGGTCTATATTTTATCCCACCTCCCCAAACTGTTAGAACCCTTTCTAACCCCTCGAGCTAGAGTGTTGTATCCAGAATATATGCTTAGTGGGTACATATCAATAAATTCCGCCTAATCCAACTTTATATTCCTTCAACCATTTTCCCATACACTTAGTATCTGTTCCCACACATATTCACCTGATTTCTTTCTGTATATGTTGGGAAACTCATGCAGTTCTTTCAGAGAATAGTGTACTTCCTCATGGGTCACACTTTGTATTTCACCTTTGGGGCTTGTAGTGATTTTAGTCTAGTAAAGACTAGAGGGGTGGTGAGGGTAAGTAAGAAGAAGGATTAGAAATGTCTTGCAAGCTACTGACCTCACAGGACATTCCTTTGCATTTTCTTCTGGTGTGACAGGATTTATATCTTCAGGCAGAGGAATGGCAAACGTTTCCTAAGGGCAGACTTGAGGCTGGGCAGTGCATGCTGGAATTTGGCTGGTACCTGCCTCAGGAATGGGAGGAGTTCCAGACTCCCTTGGGCATGCCAGTGACTGGGCTGGGAATGCTGGATTTGGCGGGTAACTGCCTCAGGGCTGGAAGGAGTTCCAGACTGCCCGGGTTGGGCCAGAATCTGGGCAGCGTAGTCTTAAGTTTGGCTCATATCCACCTCATTGCTGGAAGGAGGTCTTTTGGGAGGGAGAGATGATCATGTGCCCTTGGACAATATTATGACATAGGGCTTTTGGATACATGGCTGAAATGGTGTGGTCTCCACAAGGTATGCCATCATGGGTTTATTTGGTGAAAACTCAACAGAAATTAGGGTTATAATGTGCCCATCAATATTATCATTGTCCCATATGTCTCCCTTCCAATCCTCTGGATTCCACTCTTTTCCAAGCAATGCCATCACTTTAACTGCAGAAAACCTGCAGCATTGAGATTTTAATTTCCGTTTAACTCTGCTACTTATACAATGAGAATCTGAGTTTGTTTCACAAATATCTCAAGTCTGTGGCTACAGGAGACAAGATTTTCTTTCAGAGCACTCATAAAAACTTTCACATCATTTAAATGTCAAATTTGAAGACTAGTTAATCTTTTAGTTTTGTAAGTAAATCCAGAGTATCTAAGCGGATCCAGCCAACATCATTTTACCTTTGACTCCACAACACTAATTTAAGGTGTTGTAAACACTGTCACTCAGATCCTTGCTTCTTATAAGCGTGGAAGTGGGGGAATCCTGTGATGATATTTTCCATTTTTCTATTGCCAACTCACACCATGGATGGTAGTGGCCTCGTCATTATTGGGAAGGGATTTGTTAGTACCCTTGAGTGCAATTAGAGTGTCAATTGCAAAACTCCCAGAACCAACTTAGATAATGCATGTTTAAGACTTTGTTCCTCAAGAACCACACATGGTACCAAGCTATATTAGTCAGTACCTTAGGGAAACAGAACCAACAGGAAGGAAATATCTGTCAATAGTATAAGATTTTATGAGTCTCTCACATGACTGTGGGTATCCACAAATCCAGGTTCCACAAGCAGAATGAAAACCAGGGGCTCTGATGAAAACCCAATGAATGAAGGTCCTTGATGAGTTTCCAGGAGATGTTGTCTGTCCATTGCTGATATTGTAAATTCTCCCTGAATGTTGAAATTACTTCCCCTTTTAAGGCATTCAACTGAATGAATAGAGTGTTACTCATTGCTTGCTGCATCAACTTGTTGTATTAGCTTGCTGCATTTGCTCATCTTCTTTAGGAGTCACCAGGAATTGAAACTGACACCTCCAATGTAGGGGGTGGTGCCCAAATGATTGAGCCATATCCTTTCCCCATCTAATATATTTCTATTCTCATTTATTTGGGCTTCATTCTCATAAGCTCTGTTACATTTTTTTTTAATGTGGTTTATTTCTTTTTTATGTTTCTTTTTTACTTTATTTTGTACATTTAATAATTGAAAATACAAACAATAAAAACTAAAAAATAAACACAGATGAATAAATATATACATTTCTCAATGAAATGTAATGGATACATATAAATTTTTTTTGAATCAAACAATATGTTGCACAATATATTTGGTTCATAGTAACACATTCATACAGCATTTGTCCTTTTGTGTCTGGCTTGCTTCACTCAACATAATGTCCTCCAGGTTCATCCATGTTGTCATATGCTTTATGACTTCATTTCTTCTTACAGCTGCATAATATTCCATTGTGTGAATAGATGACAGTTTGTTTATCCATTCTTCTGTTGATGGACACCTGGGTTGTTTCCAAATTTTGGCAATGGTGAATAATGTTGCTATGAACATCGGTATGCAGATGTCTCTTCGAGTCACTGTTCTCAGTTCTTCTGAGTATGTACCCAGTAGTGGCATTGTGGGGTCAAGTGGCAAGTCTATATTGAACTTCTTTAGGAACTGCCAAACAGTCCCCCATAGTGGCTGCGCAATACTGCATTCCCACCAAAGTGAAGAAGTGTTCCTATCTCTCCATATCTTCTCCAACACTTGTAATTCTCTGTCTTTTAAATAGTGACAACTCTAATAGGTGTGAAATGATAGCTCATTGTAGTTTTGATTTGCATTTCCATAATCTTGAGTGATGTTGAGCATTTCTTTATGTGTTTTTTGGCCATTTGTATTTCTTCTTTGGAGAAATGTCTATTCAAGTCTTTTGCCCATTTTTTAAATGGGTCGTTTGTCTTTTTATTGTTGAGTTGTAACACCTCTTTATATATCCTGGATATTAAACTCTTATCAGATATGTGATTTCCAAATATTTTTTCCCATTGAGTTGGCTGCCTTTTCACCCTTCTGACAAAGTCCTGTGTGGTGCAAAAGTGTTTAATTTTGAGGACGTCCCATTTATCTATTTTTTCTTTTGTTGCACGTGCTTTGGGTATAGGGTCCAAGAAACCACCAACTACTACAAGGTCTTGAAAATGGTTCCCTACATTTTCTTCCAGTAGTTTCATGGCCCTGGCTTTTATATTTATATCTTTGAACCATTTTGAGTTGATCTTGTATACGGGGAGAGATAGGGGTCCTCTTTCATTCTTTTGGTTATAGATATTCAGTTCTCCCAACACCATCTGTTGAAGAGACTGTTTTTTTCCCATTAGTATGGGCTTGGTAGGTTTGTCAAAAACCAGTTGACTGTGTAGGTGAGGGTTTATTTCTG
The DNA here is from genome assembly GCA_029593785.1 of Cabassous unicinctus. Classification (NCBI taxonomy): domain Eukaryota; kingdom Metazoa; phylum Chordata; class Mammalia; order Cingulata; family Chlamyphoridae; genus Cabassous; species Cabassous unicinctus. The sequence continues at coordinate 24,550 of JAQZBX010023045.1, read as the reverse complement.
GGTTCCAATTCTATTCCACTAATTGATGTGTCTATCTTATGCCAGTACCATGCTGTTTTGCCCACTGTAGTTTTGTAATATGTTTCAAGATCAGGCAGTGAAATTCCTCCCGCATTGCTCTTCATTTTTAGAATGCTTTTGGCTATTCGGGTGCACTTACCCTTCCAGATGAATTAGCTAATTGCCTTCTCTAATTCTGTAAAGTAAGCATTTGGGATTTTGATTGGTATTGCATTGAATGTATAAATCAGTTTGTGTAAGATTGAAATCTTCATGATATTTATTTTTCCAATCCATGAACACGGAATGTCTTTCCGTTTGTTTAGGTCTTTTAAAATTTCTATTAGCATTGTTTTGTAGTTTTCTGCATATAGGTCCTGTATTTCTTTGGTTAAATTAACTCCTAGGTATTTGAGTCTCTTTGTTGCTATTGAAAATGGAATTTCCCCCCTGATTTCCTCCTCAGGTTGGTTGTTCAGTACTAGTGTACAAAAACATTACTGATTTTTGCGTGTTGATCTTGTATCCTGCCACTTTGCTGAACTCATTTATTAACTTAAGTAACTTTATCATGAATATTTCAGGATTTTCTAAGTACAGGATCATGTCACCCATAAACAGCGAGAGTTTTACTTCCTCTTTTCCTATTTGGATGCCTTTAAATTTTTTTTTTCTTTTCTAATTGTCCTAGCTAGAAATTCTATTACAATGTTTAATAACAATGGTGACAGTGGGCATCCTTGTCTTGTTTGAGATATTAGAGGGAAAGCTTTCAACGTTTCTCCATTAAGTATGATGTTGGCTGTGGGTTTTTCATATATGACTTTTATCATATGGAGGAATTTCCCTTTTATTCTTGTCTTTTGAAGTGTTTTTATCAAAATAGGATGCTGGATTTTGTAGAATGTCTTTTCTGCAACTGTTGAGATGATCATGTGGTTTTTTTCATTCAATTTGTTGATGTGGTGTATTACATTGATTGATTTCCTTATGTTGAACCAGCCTTGCATACCAGGAATAAATCCCACTGGGTCATGATGTATAAGTCTTTTGATAGACTGTTGGATTCAATTTGCAAGTATTTTGTTGAGAATTTTTGCATCTATGTCTATTAGAGAGATTTGTCTGTAATTTTCTTTTCTTATAGAATCTTTATCTGGCTTTGGTATTAGGGAGATGTTGGCTTCATAAAATGTGTTGGGTAATTTTCCCTCCTCTTCAATTTTTTGGAAAAGTTTAAACAGGATTGGTGTTAATTCTTTTAAAAATACTTGATAGAATTCACCTATGAAGCCATCTGGTCCTGGTCTTTTTTTTGCTGGGAGATTTTTGATGACAGATTCAATCTCCTTAAATGTGATTGGTTTGTTACATTCTTATATTTCTTGTAGTGTCAGTGTAGGTTGGTTGTGCATTTCTAGAAGTTTGTCCATTTCATCTAGGTTGTCCAGTTTGTTGGAATATTGTTTCTCATAATATCCTCTTATGATACTTTTTATTTCTGTGAAGTCATTTGTAACACCCCCCATTTGATTTCTGATTGTATTTATTTGCATCTCCTCTCTTTTTTTCTTTGTTAGTCTAGCTGGGGTTTGTCAATTTTATTGATCTTCTCAAAGAACCAGCTTTTGGTTTTGTTGATGTTCTCTATTGTTTTTCTGTTCTCATTTTCATTTATTTCTGCTCTAATCTTTATTATTTCTTTCCTTCTGCTTGCCTTGGGATTGGTTTGCTGTTCGTTTTCTAGTTTCTCTAGCTGTTCATTTAAATCTTTGAGTTTAGCTCTTTCTTGTTTTTTAATATAGGCATTTAGGGCTATACATTTCCCTCTCAAGACTTCCTTCGCTCTATCCCATAAATTCGGATATGTTGTGTTATCATTTTCATTTGTCTCAATATATTTATTGATTTTACTTGCAATTTCTTCTTTGACCCACCGATTATTTAGCAGTGTGTTTTTCAGTCTCCACACCTTTGCAAATTTACTTTTTTCCTGTCTATTATTGATTTCTAGTTTCATTTCATTATGATCTGAGAAGGTTTTTTTGTATAATTTCAACCTTTTTATATTTACTGAGAGCTGAATTGTGACATAACATGTGGACTATCCTGGTGAAAGATCCATGGACACTTGAGAAGAATGTATAACCTGCTGAGTTTCGATGCAGTGTTCTGTATATGTCTGTTAGGTCTAACTTCTTTATCAAATCGTTCAAGTTCTCTGTTTCCTTGACAATCTTCAATGTAGTTGTTCTATCTAATGATGTGAGTGGGGGTGTTGAAGTCTCCAAACATTATTGTAGAAATGTCTATTTCTCCCTTCAGTTTTGCCAGAGTTTGTCTCATAAATTTTGGGGCACCCTGGTTAGGGGCATAGATAATTATGACTGTTCTGTCTTCCTGGTGGATCGTCCCTATTATTAATATGCAATGGCTTCCTGTGTCTCTTACAATTTTTTTGCATTTGAAGTCTTTTTTGTCTGCTCTTTTTCTGGTTACTATTCGCATGGAGTATCTTTCTCCAACCTTTCATTTTCAGTTGGTTTTTTATCTCTATGTCTAAGGTGACATTCTTGTAAGCAGCATATGGATGTATCATGTTTTTTTTTCCCATTCTATCAGCCTGTATCTTCTGATTGGGGAGTTTAATCCATTCACATTCAATGATATTACTTTAAATGCAGTATTTACTTCCTCCATTTTATTGTTTGGTTTTCATATGTCATCTTGTATTTGTCTCTCTTTTTACTCTTTTGGTTATTTTTTCTGCTATTCTTTCTTCTATACTCTCCTCCAAGCCTTTCTCTCCTGTCTTTTTCTTTCAGGTTCTAAGTCTTCCTTTAATATTTCTTGCAAAGGTGGATTCTTTTTTGCAAACTCTCTTAGTTTCTGTTTGTTTGTGAATATTTTGTACTTACCTTTGGACAGTTTTGCTGGATAAAGAATTCTCAGCTGGCAGTTTTTCTCTTTCAGTTTTCTAATTGTATCATACCACTGTCTTCTCGCCTCCATGGTTTCTGAAGAGAAATCTGTATGAAGTCTTACTGGGCATCCCTTGTACGTGATCGTTTGCTTCTGTCTTGATGCTCTGAGAATTTTCTCTTTATCTTTGACATTTGACATTCTGAGTAATATGTGTCTTGGCATAGGTCTATTTAGATTTCTTTTGGTTGGGTACAGTGTGCTTCTTGGACATGTAAGTTCATTTCTTTCATGAGAGTTGGGAAATTTTCAGCTACCATTTCCTCAAATAGTCTTTCAGCCCCTTTTCCCTTTTCTTCCCCTTCTGGAACTCCCATGACATGTATGTTGTTGTGTTTTGTGTTGTCATTCATCTCTCTGAGCCCCTGCTTAGTTTTTTCCATTGTTATCTCTCTCTGTTCTTTTCTTTCTTCAATTTTAGCTGCTCTGTTTTCGGTATCATTTATTCTTTCTTCTTTCATTTTGAATCTGCTGTTGTATGCCTCAAATGTGTTTTTTACCTCACCTATTGTGTCTTTCATTCCCATGAACTCCATTACTTTTCAGTTCAGGATTTCAAATTTCTTTGCATTCGCTCAATGTCTTCTTCATATCATTTATCTCTTTAACTACATTGTCTTTCAACTCATTAATTTGATTTTGGAAATTTGTGCTCATCTCGCTGATTAGTTCTCTCAAATTCTGCATCTCTTCTGGGACTTTGATGTATTCCTTTTCTTGGGCCATGTCTTCTCTTTTCTTAGTATGGCTCATAATTTTTTGCTGGTGTTTAGGCATCTAGTTAGGATTTAGTTTATTCAGAAGCTCAATCTCTTTCCCTTTTATAGGGATTTAGTGGCAAGGGGCTGTTGTTTACCACAGCTCTTTGATTCTTGGTTCAACCTGGATTGTTTGGATTGTCCTGCTGGTTGCTCAAAACTGGGCACTGGAACCAGTAATTTGTTGTAGAGTCACTTCCTAGGGCCTTGGGCAGGGAGACTATAGAGGCCAGGAAAAGCCTCTCCTACTTATTTTTATTTTTCTTATGTGCACTTCCTTGGTCTGCCAGGAGATGGTGTTCCTTGGCACCTCTCAATTCAATGTCTGGTCAGAGTGTATTTGTTGTGACACGGACCAGATCATTGTGATAGAGCTTCTTGTCTGGAGGCTAAGAGCTTTGTATTTTAAATTTTCTGAGACAGTTCTCCAGTCTTCTCTGGCAGCTCCCTCCCTTTTCCCATCTAGGAAATATTTCCACTTGCCTCTGAGTCCTCAACAATCAGTCCCTGTTAGTAGAGGAGGAGATTTGGAGGTTTGTATATCTTTAGCCCCTTGCAGACTCCAAGGCAAACAATGGCACAGCCCCACCCAGCCTGGAAAGGCTCTTGGATATGCAGACCAAACCTGCGATTCAAAAGCCAAGTCAGCCTCAGGCTCTATCTCCCCTCTCCTGTGGAGTCCTCAACAATTAGTCCAGGTTAGAAGAGAGGGAGATTGTGAGGGTTGGATTTCTCCAGTCCTTTTTCGGCTCCCAGGGCATAGCACTGTGTGGTTCCACCTGGCCTGGAAGGGTCCATGGGGCAATGCAGCCCAAATTTGTCGGTCAAAACCTGCATCAGCCTTAGGCTGTGTCCCTCTCTCTCCCCTTTCCTGGAGTGGTCGATCCCTGGAGACTCATTGGTCTGTAGCCACAGGCTCAGAGCGCTGAGAATTCTAAAGAGTCTTTGGTGTGGGGGAGGGTGTTGGCAGCAGCAGCCACTGCTGGATCCAACTCACGGTTCTGTCATGGCAATTTCCCTCTTTTGTCCCACTCTCCTCTGGGTGGTGTGGAGCCTTCACCTTCTGTCCTAAACCCTAGTAAATCTTTTTCAGGGCTGTTTCAGCCTGTCCTCTAGCTATTTTTCTGGAGAAGAGATTCCCATGTCTTACTAGTCTGCCATTTTCCAGAAGTCCTTCTGTTACTGTTTTTATAGATGCTCATATTATTCTTTAATATCCTTTACATAAATATCTTTTATCTATTTTTTCTTATCTTCCTTCAACTCCTATATTTGATTTATGAGATTTGGATGATTTTCATTGATTAGTTGCCTGATCAACTGATCAATATCTATGTCTAAATATAGATTGATTATCTAATCTTGTGTCTCACCAAGATTTTTAGTTTCTTCTTTGGCTGGGCCATGAGTTTCTGTTTCTTAGTATGGACTGTAATTTTATGTTGATGTTTAGGCATCTGAATGTATTGGAGAATTTACTCTGATCATCAATATTTCTCTCTTGACTAGATGTTTTATTTCACAACTCTTCTTTGATTTTTGGTTCAACTTATTCTAAGACTTTAAATTGCCCCAATTAAGCAATCAAAATAGGGGCAGAGACTCACTAATCTGGTGTATATCTGCTCCATGTGGTCTGGGACAAGAAACTCCTAAAAGGGATTTTACTTCTTCCAGTTTCCCACCAGCCAGCTCCCTCCCTTTTCCCATCTAGGAAACACCATGGGGTGTCTTTTTCATCCTCCATCTGCCCATTATTCTGATCTGGTCAACCTGAGATTCAAAGCTGACTCTACTGGCCAAATTCAATGTAGAGAAACCACTCTCCACACTCAAGTGCTCCCTTCTTCTTCCCAGAGAGGAACATGTCTGTTCCCCACTCAATTGGCTGTGTTTAGCCATGGGTTTTATCCAGGCTGTTAGCCTTGAAGAGGGGTGAGGGTTGCCTTTCCCAGGCACAGAGATTAGCATTTCATGCTTTTAGTTTTGGCTTTTTCTTCATTTCTCTCTCCCTCAACCTTCTAAAAGATGCAGAACACTCTCCAGGTCTGTAGATACCCAAACAGCTCTTTTAGCCAGCTTTTTAACTTCCTCCATTGATTTTCTGGGAGACTTGAGCCCTGACTACCTATTCTGATGACAACTTCCCAGAACTCTCTAACATTATAATTTATTCTATGAAATTCACGAGTGGACTTGTGCATTGATGAGTGCATGCATGCATATGTGTGATGTCATTAAGCCTCTTCATAGATACATGTTAAAAAATATAATCAAATAAATGTAAAGATTCTAAATTGAACGTATTAAAGTAGAGACCTATGTAGAGTGTACTATATTATAATTTGAAGCCACCTGCTCTGAGATAACAATAATGTTACTTGTATCAAAAATTAAAAACTTGCATTTCTTATGTTATGAAGTATATTTCAAAAATAGAGAGTATAGAATAGAAAATAAGCAAATTAATAGTAATTTTAAAAATTACATCTCTATGATACAATCTTTTGCTAATTCTTATAGTGGCTATGAAAAAAGTTTATAGGCACAATAATAATATAAAGTGTTGCTGTAAAGATGATATAAAATATTTAAGAAAAATATATAGACTAATGCTTGATTCATAGCATTTTAATTGGTTTAAGAAAAACTATTAATATATTTATAAATACTGTATTGTGTTAAATATGGAAGAATCTCACTTATGAATATCATTCAATGTCAGAAATAGCATACAAGAAAATTAATCCTATCATTAGATAAGTAATTCAAAATTTTTATCCATACATTTTTAATTGGGACCAGGTTATCAGTGTGGGAACATTTGAGAGAGGGGTAGATATGGACTCGATTCTGAAGGTGCAATCAACAGTGCTTGTGAATTAATTGGATAAAGGATGATAGAGAAAAAGAAAGGATAATGATAATATTGAATCAGGAAAAATTACAACATGCAATAAGGTGATGAATATATTTTCATGCAAATGAGTAGAAAGTCTTAAAAAGAAAGAGAAAAATGTCTGTAACATAATAACTTTCATAGCTATATTAAATATATTTGCTAATAGCTCCCATCAATCTTATTGTCAGTATGTTAAATGCCAAGTATCATGCATCTTACTTACACAGTGTTTTCCTGGAAGCAGTAATTCTGCATAACATGCTAAGCAATACCAGAACCTAATGTGTATTAATGTTGGAAATAGCACAATGTTAGAACCATTTTTTTTTTAAATATAAACAACATAGAGTAACATTAGGCAAAATTTAAAAATCATATCAAACAAAGTGAAAGTTCAGGAAATGTAGTGAACCATGATTAATATAGAATTAGAAAATCTAATATTTCTATAAAATCAGAAATTCACTAAAATTTGTACATTTCCTCAATATAAATTCTTCATGACATTCATATTTTTCCTGAACTCCTCTATGGGTAATAAATAAATGTATCATATTCCTGGATGGCAAGACAGAATACGGCAGATATTTTAAGTCTTACACAAATATTCTATAAACATTGTGGACTTTGGCCCAAATTACACATTTTAAGCTTCATTTTGGGGATATTACTGGGAATATGATAAATTTTATTTGGAAGTATAAAAGGATGATAATAGCTCAAAATTCTATAAAGGCTTATGGAAATTTCAAACATGGAAGAAAGTAAGGGGATATCATTCATCTGTCACACAGCTTCAACAATTGTCAATGCAAGACAAATATTGCTCAATATATCCCTTTCATCTCTCCAAACATCTATTTTTAAACTAAATCCATACAATCAAACAAGACCACTTAATAATTTTAAATGTAAAATCATTAACAATAATTACTTAATGTCATTAATTAACAGTGTAACATTTCAGTGCATGCCATTTCATATATTTAAAAATCAGAATATAAAAATTCTATTCTTAAGTAATAGGTTAACATTTTAAATCTTTAAAATACTCTATTATTCCAGGGACTTATTTAATTTTTATTTATTTGGGAAAAACTGTCTTTTTTCCTAAAGAATAACATGTTCTGGATTCTGTGAATTCATCTCTGTGCAGTCATGTAATATACTTTTCGTTACCTATCCTTCCTGTATATTTTTAATAGCTTAAGTAAAAAACCACCCATTTGTACTTACTCTTTGATGATTATTTGAACAATGAAGTGCTTCTGTGAGTGAAAGATTATTGACCTTATATAAGAAAAAATATAAGGATGAGAGATGAAAAAATATGAGTAATATATTATGAGAGTTACATCAATGGTGACAACTATTTGCTTTTAAAATCACATGCAGGACAATTGGCTAGACAATTGGAGGACAAAATAAAATCAGAGTCTATTGTTCACAGGAAACACTAATAAATAATTCCCAACTGTTTTAATTATTGAAATATATATAATTAAATTATAAAGGTACTACAAAAATAAAATTGTGATTCTTTTTGTTTTCTTATATCTTGGATTATGGGAGAGATTTTACCTTTCTTAATATGACAGCAAACAGAAATGATACCAAACAGTTGAAGTTAGATAATTTAAAATAAAGAACTTTCTAAAGAAAATAGAAAAATGATCATTGCTGAATATGTGACAGAAAATAAATATTTGAAAAATAATTCACAATAATATACATTCATAATAAACAGAGAATCCTCAAAATCAGTATAAAAATAGAAAAAAGCAAAAAATACATATAAAGAAATTACAAAAAAATATAAAAGACTAATAAATTTATAGATGTCATTTAATTTCATTTTCAATCAAATTTAAATGGTAAATATGGAAAGAAATCATCATTTTGCCTGATGGTTTACCAAATATTGGAGGATTCGAAAGTACTTAGCAATAAGAATGATCCAACAAAAAGCAGACATTCTGAATCTTTAGTAAAAAATATATATATTTGAATTATTTTTGATGTAAATTTTGGAATGGTAAATATTTAAACATATGCTGGAGGAAATCCATTTTGAAATTAATAAAATGAAATACACATTTGACAGAAAAATTTTCTCAGTCCATCTTAGGGGTTATCTATTAGAAAATAGAAAACGTGTAATAAAATTCAAAGGCATTATATATCCATCTATCAGGGACTGGAAGACAATATTAACTTTGAAAGACAGTAGAACATTTGTATTTAGTTAGCTGATAATGTAGGAAAGGGAAAACATAGATATTATTTTTGTACTAACTTCTTTTGGGTCCCTTATTTGTCAAAAAAAAAACGTTACTGAAAAAAAAATTTAACTTAGTTTGTTCACTAAAATCTGCCTCAAAACATGCAGAGACAACCTGCAGGGTAATTGATTGATGAACACAGGAAGCCTTAGAAGCTCCATAAAGACCCAAGAATGAAGGCTGTTCTTCCTTAGCTTTGTATATCTGCTTGCTTCTGTGTTTGTTTTTTTATTGTTCATTTGTTTGTTTCTTGTATTTCTTTCCTCTTTCCTCCCCCACACCTTTTTAAAATTAGTTGCTGCTAGCTTGTTTCTTCATTACTGTTCTTCTTTGATTTCTGATTTTCTGTGTGTATTGATTTTGTTTACCAATGCTATCTCTTTTCCTTCCTTCATCTTTCCATCTTCTGCTTTCTCTTGTGATTCTTACATTCCACCTATTTTCATTAGTCCTCAGCTTTATTCATTTTGATTTCTATCTTGTCTATTCTGTTTTCTTTTTTTAATTAACTTTTTCCTTTCAGCCCTTTCTTTACTCTTTCTCTCTTTCCTCATCATTCTGGCCTTTTAAATCATTCTATATATTTATCTCTAATTAGTTTCACATCCTCTGTAGGTACTCTACTTTTTTTCCCTATTAATCTACACTGCCTACATAAGTTAAATATTCATTTTACTAAATATTATATGGCCTCTCTTCTAACTTTTATTATTAATACTATTATCCTCTTTCCTTTCTTTCCTCTTTCCATTCCTCTGGCCCTAATCTTTTTCCTTCAAGTGAACATAGTCAAAGCAAGGAAATAGGAAAGGAAGAACAAAGTTCAAAGAGAAAACTTAACACACACTCATAACCACCAACTAAATAAAATTATAGAGCAGAGAGAGAAGCTAATCAACTGAATAAACCCATCAAGGTAAAATGATGACCAGAGGGCAACAAAAAATTACAAAACATACTGAGAAACAGGAAGACATGGACCAGTCCAATGAGTAAACTAAAAACAAGAAAGAGATGCAGAACAACAAACAACTAATCAAAGCTGTCTAAACAAATATCATGGACCAAATTAATGAAGTTAAGGAAGAGATTAAGCATATTAAGAAGACACTGGGAGATCATACTGAACAAATTGTAAACATACATAAAAAGATAACGGATATGATGGTGATGCATGGCATAATCCAATAAATGAAAAGTATGCTGGAATCACATGACAACAGATTTGAACTGGCAGAAGAAAGAATTAGTGATATGGAAGACAGTATAACTGAAATCAAACAGATAGTAGAACAGATGGATAAAAAGTAAAAATCCATCAGGGACTCAGGAATTTAACCGACAACACAAAATGAACAAACATATGCATTATAGGCCTCCAGAAGGAGAAGAAAAGGGAAAGAGAATAGAAGGAATGTTGAAGAAAATAATGGCTGAAAACTTCCCAACCCTATTGAGGGAGATGGATGTACATGTCCATGCAGCACAGCATACCAAAAGCAGAATAAATCCCAACAGGCCTACTCCAAGAAACATACTTGTCAAAATGCTCATTGCTCAAAGCAAAAAGAAAATAGTCAAGGCAGCAAGAGAAAAGAGAAGCATCACATACAAGGGAAGACCAATAAGATTAAGTGTTGATTTCTCATCTGAAACCATGGAAGAAAGATGAGAGGGATATGACCCAATCAAGGTACTAAAAGAAAAAAACATCCAGCCACGGTTTCTCTATCCAATAAAGCTGGCATTCAAAAATGATGAAAAGTTCAAAATATTCACAGATAAATGGAAATTAAGAGAGTATGCCAATAAGAAACCTATACTTCAAGAAATGCTAAAGGAAGTTCTAGAGGTTGAAAGGCAACAACAGGAGAAAGAGAGTTGAAGGAGAGTGTAAGAACAACTAAAATGACAAAAAAAGAGAAATAAAAACAACATATGACAGGCATAAACCCAAAGAAATTATGGCTGATGTAAGAAATTCCTTGAGAGTAATAACACTAATGTTAATGGATTAAACTCACCAGTCTAGAGACACAGATTGGCAGAATGGATAAGAAAATATGACCTATTTAGATGTTGTCTACAAGAAACCCACCATAGACCCAAGGATTCAAGGAGGCTCTAAGTAAAATGCTGGAAAACAATTTTACCAGCAAACAATAGCCAAAAAAGGGCAGGAGCAGCTATCCAAATATTGGACAAAATACACTTTAATTTCAAAACTATTGTAAGAGACAAAGTGGACACTATATATTAGTAAAAGGGGTAATCTTTCAAGAAGAAAGAACATTTATGCACCTAATCAGGGTGCATCAAAAATACATGGGGCAAACACTGAACAAAATAAGTGGAGACATAAATGATACTACAATTATAGTGGAGGACCTTAATACACCATTATCATTATTAGACAGAACATCTAGACAGAGAATCAATAGAGAATCAATAGAGAAACAAAGATTGTAAATAATATATTAAAGGACATGGACCTAATAGACATATGCAGAAAACTACGTCCAAATACAGCGGGATATACATTCTTCTCGAGGGCACATAGATCATACTCCAAGATAGACCACATGATAAGCCAGAACACAACTCTCAATGAATTCAGAAAGATTGAGATTATACAAAGTAAATTCTTTTACCATAATGGAATGAAACTGGAAATCACTAAGGGCCAGAGAACCAGATTATGCACAAAGATATGGAAGTTAAACAACACACTCTTAGAGAAACAGTGGGTCAAGGAAGAAATCTCAAAAGAAATTGGTAACTACATTTAAATGTATGAAAATGAGAACACAACATATCAAAACATATGCGATGCAGCCAAAGCTGTAGTGAGTTAGAAAATCACAGCCATAAACGCATATATTAAAAAAGAAGAAATAGCTAAAATTGAAGACCTAACTTCACACCTGGAGGAATTGGAAAAACAACAACAAACTATTCCCAAAGGAAGTAGAAAGAAGGAAATAACAAAGGTTACAGAAGACCTAAGTGAAAGAAAATAAGAAAGCACTAGAAAAAAATAAACAAAACAAAAAGCTGGTTCTTTGAGAAGATCAATAAAATTAACAAACCCTTAGCCAGACTAACAAGTAAAAAAAGAAAGTAGATGCAAATACACAAAATAAGGAATGTAGAAGGGTATATCACTATTGACCCCACAGAAATAAAGTGTATCAAAAGAAGATACTTTGAAAAATAATTGGCAACAAGAATGATAATTTATCATTAATGCACAAAGTCTTAGAAACTCACAAGCAGCCTACATTGAAGAAAGAAGAAATTGATGAGCTCAACAGTCCAATTTACAAATAAAAAGATAGATTCATTCATCAAAAACCTCCCAACTAAGAAGAGCCCAGGACCAGATGATTTCACAGGTGAATTCCAGCAAACATTCCAGAAAGAGCTAACACCTATCCTGCTTAAGCTCTTCCAAAAAATAAAAATAGAAGGAACATTGCCTAACTCATTCTATGATGCCAAAATTGCCCTAATACCAAAGCCAAACAAAGATACCACAAGAAAGGAAATTTACAGACCAATCTCTCTAATGAACCTGAATGCTATAATCCTTAACAAAATACCTGCTAATCACATTCATCAACATATCAAAAGAATTATACACTATGGCCAAGTGGGTTTCATTGCGGGTATGCAAGAATGGTTCACATAAGAAAATCAATCAATGTAATACACCACATAAACAGATTGAAAGAAAAAAATCACATGATCATCTCTATAGATGCAGAAAAAGCAATTGACAAAATACAGCACTCTTTCCTGATAAAAACACTGCAAAAGATAGGAATAGAAGGAAGCTTTCTAAACATGACAAAAGGTATATATGAAAAACCCAAAGCTAACATCACCTTCAATGGTGAAATCCTAAAAGCCTTCCCCCTGAGATCAGGAACAAGACAAGGATACCCACTATCACCACTCCTATTTAACATTGTCTTAGAAGTACTTGCTCGAGCACTGAGGCAAGAAAGAGATATAAAAGGAATCCAAATTGAAAAAGAAGAAGTAAAAATTTCATTTTTTGCAGATCACACGATCCTATACATAGAAAATCCTGAGAAATCTACAACAAAGTTTCTGGAACTTATAAAGGAGTTCAGTAATATCACAGGTTATAAAATAAATTCTCAAAAATCAGTAGCGTTACTGTACACCAATAATGAGCAATCTGAGGAGGAAATCAAGAAAAAAATAACATTTACAATAATAACTAAAAGAATCAAATACCTAGGAATAAATTTAATTAAAGATGTAAAGGGCATATATAAAGAAATCTACACAACACTGTTAAAGAAAATAAAAAAAGACTTACATGAATGGAAGAATATCCCCTGTTCATAGATAGGAAGACTAAACATCATCAAGATGTCTATCCTACTCAAACTAATCTACAGATTTCATGCAATCCCAATGAAAATCAACACTATTTTTTAATGAAATTCACACTCAAAGCACAAGCAGCAAAAGAAAAAAATAGATAAATGAGATCTCCTCTAAATTAAAACTTTTGCACCTCAAAAGACTTTATGAAGAAAATAAAAAAGCAGCCTACCCAATGGGAGAATATATTTGGCAGCCATATATGTGATAGATGCCTAATATCTTGCATATATAAAGAAATCCTACACCTCAAAAATAAAAAGAAATAACCCATTTTTAAAATGGGCAATTGAACTGAAAAGACACTTCTCCAAGGAAGAAATGCAAATGACTAAAAATGAAATGAAAAAATACTTGACATTACTAGCTATTAGGGAAATTCAAATCAAAACTACAATGAAATGCCATCTTACAACCAATAGAATGGTGGCTATTAAAACAACAACAACAGTAGACTATAAATATTGGAGAGAATGTGGAAGCATGAGAATACTCATCCACTGCTGGTGGGATTATGAAATGGTCCAGATTGAGGACACTATGGTGGTTCCTCAAAGACTAACTACAGATCTATATGATCCAGGGATACCACTCCTGGGTATATACCCAGAAGGATTGAAAGCAAAGACAGAAACAGATATATGCACGCCCATGTTGATAGCAGCATTGTTCACTATTTCCAAAAGTTGGAATCAACCCAGATGCCCATTAACAGATGAATGGATAAACAAAATGTGGTACATACATAAATCAGAATATTACTCAGCTGTAAGAAAGAATAAAGTGCTAACACATGGGGTAACATGGGTGAATCTTGAAGATGTTATGTTGAGTGAATCAAGCCAGGCATTGAAGGATGAACAGTACATGACCTCACTGAAATGAATTAAGGAAACTGAGCGTTCTCATAGAGCTATTGTCTGAAAGATACATTTACAAGAAAGAGAAAGAGAAGAGAAAGTTTGAGCCATCACCCATATGGCATAATATATGGTAAAGTAATAGTGTTTAATTGTGAATTGAAGGGATAGGACAGTTGGTTAGTGATATTACTGGGTTTGGTTGTGCAGGGTTGAAAGGTAGGTATATTGGGAAGGGTTGGTTAGAATACCCAGGATCTTGGGGGAGAGATGGGAGAGGGACCAGGTGAACACTTTGGATTTGTGGGTATGAAGTTGAAAGTACAGAGGTGGGAATGCTCTTATGGCAGTATGACAAGGAAGGAGCACTGGTTTAGGGTGTTGACTGGGGGTGCATTCGGGATTGGGTGCACCTGGAGCAGGCTTCTAGGGAGTGTGTGAGTGTTCATCCTGTCATAATATGCTGTATCAGTGGGTGGAGACCCAATAATGAGCAGGAAGGTTTTGGACTAACCTCTTTGGGAGGACTGATTCATTCAGCAGTAGACAGGCGGGGGTCTTTCAAGACCAAGGGCATTTCTTAATAAGGGAGGACAAACCAGTGTGTTAAGATCTCTTGTTGCATGTAACTATGAAACTTGGCAGCCAATGAGTCAAGCCAGGGGGCTATCATCAGCCACGGAAGAAGGGGGAGAGAGGAACAGAATAGATCAAACAAGAGGTTATTAGTTGTCAGTGGAAATGTTCTTCATTACCTTACAGTGATGGAAACAGTACATTGTAAATATAATCAAAATTTATAAAACTGTATCGTGTAAAATGTAAACCATACTGTAAACCATTGACAATATTTAGTAGTTGTGTTTCACTATCTGTATATCAGTTATAACAATGCTACCATCCACATAAAAAAAGGTTTTAATATGGGGTGATTAAAGGGGGAGGAGGTTGAGTACATGAGTGTCTCCTGTATTCTGTGTGTGACTTTGTTGTCACCTAAAACTTCTTTGAAAACAAAATGAAAAATAGTGAGACACTGGGGAATGTGAGGGGGAAGGTGCCACGGTACAGACTGGAGACCACATATTGCAGTGATAAAAGTCAAAATGTCCAAAAAATTTTTATTTAATTTTTAAAATATTGTTTATTTTTTAAATATCCCAATATTTTAATTTAATTTAATTTTAGTTTTTTTTATAAGTTTTCATTATTTTATCTCTTACATTTAAATTTATCATTATTATTTCTTTTTCCTATTAATTGCATTTGGCTATTCTAATGGCTTCATCTTTAAAGAAGCTTTGGATCACAAAAGGGTTACAACAGGGGTGGGAAAGGATTGTTGGTGGGTGGTGTCAGGGATGGGGTGTACATGGGAGGAAGCTCACCTGAACATACATACGAGGTATATAAAATTGTTCAAATGTTCATGAGGCATTGTCATAGTTGGTGGAGAGTCACTCAATAAATGAAAGAATACTGAATTCCCATCCTGGAGAGCTCTGCCACATTATCCACAGGAGCAGCAACAGTCCCCCAAGTGCAGGGGCAGTGTCTGGCAAAGGAGGATGATTCACTGATAGGCCCTTGTTATTGATGACTAGCCTTATGAGTCTTTGCTCTTGAAATTGAAACTTAGCCTATTGTTTTTTTGTGCCTAAGGGTTGGCTCCTGGGAGCCTCCTTGTTGCTCCACTGTGGTCTCTATCTAAGCCAAACTCAGCATATGAATGCATTACCTTCCTCCCAGCATGGTGCATGACTCCCAGGGATGAGCCTCCCTGGCATCAAGGGAATACTACCAAGTGCCAACTGGCAATATGACTGGAAAAAGACCTCGAATAAAAGGGGGAAAAGGTAAAGACAAATGAGTTCATATTGCTAAGAGACTTCAAAGTGAGTTGGGAGGCCATCTCAGAGGTAACACGTATGCACATCTCAGTAGCACCTCATAGACTTCCAAAGTGGATATCACCCCAGATAGAGGAGCTCCTGAAAGCCCTGGAGACAACCAAGTCCTATGTCAAGGAGGATAGTTCTGGAGTTTGGTGCCTTTCCAGTGGGCCCTACTTTGGAATTTGTGCTCTTTAGATTGAGAGTTGTACTCAAATATGTCTTCACTGCACATGGTTCATCTGTTCCTTATTTTCAAACCTATACTTGGTGCTGGAGTTTGTAGGGGTACATCCAGAGACTGTAGTCTTTGGGCTGTCCATGTACCAGTTGGGCCTGGGAAACTCAGTAGAGCTGCAAATCCTACTCTACATCTCAATGGACTCACCCAGGACATCTAGTGGGAAGATGATGATGGACAATGGCTATCACAGGGAATGGAGAGAGTCTGAAGCTGCAGACAGGATAATCCCATCCATCTTATCCATGGAATATAAACTCCTTCTCAATTGGAGGTGGGGTGAACATCACCATCCCAGATTCCTCAGGATTGGGTGAAGAGCTATAGACTAGAGTGGACATACTGGTATTCTATTATAGATATATTGCGATTCAAGCAATGGAAGAAATTAAAACATTAATGTGAAGTCAGTGGCCACTGGATGCTCTGGGGACAGGGAGAGGAAAAAACAGTTGTAAGACAGGGGCTTTTTTGGGACTTCGGGAATTGTCCTGAGTGACAGTGCAATGACAGAAATAGGCCATTTTATATCATCATATATCATGCAGAACTGTGTGGGAGAGAGTGTGGACTACAATGTGAACTATGGTCCATGCATAATGGCAAAGCCCCAGGATGTATATTTCCATTGCAGGTGATGTGCCACCCTAATTAAGGATGTTTATGTGGGAGGTTGTGGGAGGTGTGGAAGGTGTGGCATATGGGAATCCCTATAATTTTTTTGAATAACATTTACATAACCCATGTGTCTTTAAAAAATTAAAATAAAAAAAAATAATAAAAATTGTATATGGCCTGTATCCATCAATTCAAAAATCTGTAGTACATTTCCAATGCAAAAAAATGACCTATGTTCCACCTATTCTTCCCTAACTGTCCCCTGAGAACTTATGGTAACTAATATTTTTCTATGAATGTTACAAGTTCTTCTGTTTCTACAGTATTAATAATTCTTCTGTGGTCCATGGATACATTCCTGTCTTATGTTTGTTCATTCCTTAATCATGAGACTTTTGTGGTGGTGATGTCTGCCCTTCTTCACATTGAGAGGGAACTCAGACCTTATACGGCAGATGGAAGTAACTGTTCTGCTTGCAGCTGTAGATACTTTTCTGCATGGAATGGTCCATCATTATCATTTTGTTAGCTGTCCTGGGTGAGTCCGATGAACTGGAGTAGGTGTTGACTCCTAATCTGCTAACATTCAGGAATGAACCAGCTTATGAAAAATACAAAGATTTAAGTCGCTTGGAGATATATTCAATAGATACAGTGCTAATTATAAGTTCAAATCAAAGGGGTAGAAAAACCAACTTTAGGGAAATTGTAAATTTGTTTACCTCTGTTACATTGTGGACCTCATTTACCATATATTACAAGGCAAGGACAACCAATACGGTGCTGATTTAATGGTTTCATGTGCCTTGCTATATATGTCCAGATATTTCTAGAGCTCTCAAGGCACTCCTATTTGAGGCTTTGTTTACTGTGGCAGTTAGTGAAATCTGCCTTAGTGGTGCATAAGCATAACATCTGGAATGATCACCTGACTCACTGAAATCCCTTAACAGTAAAATTCTTTGGTATTTATTTTTTTCTCCTTTTGTTCAACGTGTTTTTCCAAATGCATTGCTGGTGGTGCTTGGTAATAATCCCTCAGTGCGGGCGAGCCTCATCCTTGGGAGTCATGACCATGACAGTGGAAGGTAGAGTATATATTTGATGAGTTTCACATAAACAGAGGCCACATTAGAGTAACAAAGAGGTTTTCAGGATGTAAGTCTTAATCAATAGATAGTATTAAGTTAAGTTTCACTTGTAAAAGAATACGTTTCTTAAGTATAAGCATTAATATAGAGGGCTTGGTGTATTGGTCTGTTTTTTTGTGTAGGCAATATGCTCTCTAGAAATTGTTGCCACTCCATGAAGGAAAATAGCAGAAACTATATAGGATGTAAATTTAACATATTGTTGGCTATTGTGTGGATCTTCATCCACTGATATAATACCCCTGACCATGTGAACACAGTCATATTTCATAGAAGCATGCTCCATGTGCACCCTTCCTCACACATCCCTCACCACTCACATCCTGCACCTCTGACACTCCCCTGCCATATTTGGCAAAAAAAACTCTCCCACAATTGTATTCTCAACCAGCCCTCTTCTCTGCAGAGTATACCTGTTCCCTACTACAGCCCTCCCCCATCTCTATGATTGGGCCAACCCATCTCCAACCCCACTCATGCTTGCACTCCAGCATCATGAGCTCCTTTCAAATTGTTGCACTACCACCACCATTGTCCACTGCCAAACCTATGCCTTTTAGTTTACCATAGATTATGCCCAGACTGAGCATCTGTTCACCACTCTCTTTTCCCTTTCTATCTCCTGGTATCCTATATTCCAGAATGTCATAATTCTCTTCCATTGCTTTCTTTGTCCCTAATACAGTAGCACAAAATTTTGATTAATTTATCTCTGTAGAAAGATTTGAAATCAGGAAATATGAGTCTTAAAATTATTTTCTTCTTACCAAGATGTTTGGGTTATCTGAGGACCTTTGCATTTCCAAAGTAATTTGAGATTAACTTTCCCCTTTCTGCAAATAAATGCTGCTGGTATTGTCAGCAGGATTACATTGCAAATCAAGTTACATAGCATTGGCATCTTAACAATATTAAGTTCAGTTTTCCAAGCCATTTCATTTCTATTTACATAGGTCTCCTTTAATTTCTTCCACTAATGCTTTGGAATTTTCATTATATATATAATTTATATTCTTGATTAAATGTATGTGTAGATATTTTTTCATGCTTTCACATTCTATTATATGTGGGATTGTTTCCATGACTTCCTCTTCAAATTATTCATTGCTGGTTTATAGAAACACAAATGATTTTAGTGCATTAATTTTGTAACTTACAATATTTTTAAATTATTTTATTAGCTCTCATAGCTTCTTTGTGGGTTCTTTGGGGTTTTATTTGCAAAGGATCCTGTTGTCTGTCAATAGAGATAGTATTACTTCTTTTATGCAAGACCACTGCTGACATCCTGCATAGTGATGCTCCAAAGCCATAGTTACCAAAAGAACATTCCTACAATTCTCAACTACAATCTCCTTCTTTTCAGATTTGATGTGTTGCCTCTTTCCACCCTCTCCCAGCTGATCCCCAATGGATGTCATTTATTTATTTTCCTCCATAATTCCTATGGCTAGAACTTCCAGAAATATGTTAAATAACAGTAGTGAAAGGGGGGCATCTTTTTCCAGTTTCTGGTATTAATCTGTGGGAAAGCTTTAGGTCTTTAAATGTTTCATATATAGTTTCCCATGGGTCTTTTTGTATATGCTAGGTTATGTTGAATATTCTTTCTATTTTTAACTAAGTGTTTTTTTTTTAAACAGAAATGTTGCTTTTAATAAAGTTATTATGCTTCAATAATAACTTTTTTATGCTTTAGTAAAGTTAATTATTTGTTCTGTTTCCTTTATTTTCTTATATATGGTCTAAAATTGATTGACTTTCTTTTGTTAAACCACACTTGCACAACTGGGATAAATCCCATTTGATCTTGTAGTATAATTATTAAAACATAAAGCTCTATTTTGTTTGCTAATAAATATCCTAGTCTATGATTTTTGTTTTTTAAATCAAACAGCTCCCTTGATAATTGTGCTTATAATATTACCCTAGTAATTCTAGGAACCACAATCTCCATTCAAATTGTTTGAAGCATTGTTGCCCAATTTGAAAATTATCTTCACCTTGTCTCTGATGTGTATATTGTACCACATGGCCCTTGTCATTGCTTAAATCATTCGTTCACACTTATTAATCAAGCTCTTTTTAGACAGTAGCATCTTTTTTCCCGTAGAACTTGACCCAAAATGGAATATCACCTGTGGACTTCTCAAGGATTTTAGTGTTGTGCCCAAGGGCTCTCTGCTTTATATTCTTGGATTTACTGTTGTTGACAGTCAGCAAAATTTGCGTAATAAAACAGTTCAAATGTGACCACTTTTTTTAATTTTTAAAAACATATTTTATCAACAGTTTGATGTGGCAGGTCTGACATTTCCATTCCACCTATCATAGGACCTTATGATGGTTAGTTTACTATGTCAACTTGGAGAGGCTGAAGACCTAATTCTTTATTAAAAGTCTTCTCTAGGTATTGCTGTGAATATTTTTCAGTTGAGGTTTAAATTTAATATCAGTTCCTTTAGGCAAAGTAGATTAGCCTGAGTAACGTTGTTTGGCCTCAATCATTTGAAAACCTTAGGAACAAAACATGAAATTCCCCAGAGGAGATGAAACTCTGTTAAAAAACTGCCATATCAAGTCTTGTCTATGGTTTCAGTCAGCTAACATGCCTTATAGATTTAAGACTTGCTGGCTCCCACATTTGCCTGAGCCAATGCCTTCACATATTCCTAATAATACTATGTATAATATTATATATACCATATATAGCATATATAGTATATAGTATATATATATGGTATATATAATATATAATAAAATCTATTGTTTCTATTTATCTGTAGAAACATGACTGGTATTGATTAAGGGTGGTTTCAGGGGGAAATAATTTAAGAAAGAGATTTTATCAAATTGTCTGAAGTTTGTATAATTGTTCTCTATTCTGATTTGTTTTAATGTTATTAATGACACATTTCTCTCAGTGTAAAAGTGCTTGGATAGTGCTTAGTACCTGCAAATATGTGGCAGTAGAGATGCAAATATCACTATTTGATACTCTTAATCAAGTAGTTATAAAATGTAAGATCTTAGGTGACCATGTATTTGATACCTTTGCTTTTTCAAAGCAAATAATAATGAGATTGGTATGGTGAAGGAGAATCTTGGGGAGGAAAATGATAACCTGAAAGCTTTAAATTTCCAGTGCAAATGCAACAAAAATGGCATGAAAACTTCTATATCTGCTGTAAAACAAAACTTATATTCTGTCGTCATAGATGTGAAACTTCTGAAAACCAAATTCAGACCTTCATTCATGTGTGACTCACATACAACAAAAATGACTTTCGAAAATTTCAGATATCTGCTGTTAAAGAGAGGGCATTGATTTGGAAGAAATGGGATACTGAAAACCTGAATAGAAATATATGGAGAAAACCTGGAGGCTCCATGGAGGTAAGGATAGAGTTTATGCATGTTCAGAAACATGGACATCCCCTCAACAAGGCTTACTTGGTTACAGCCACTGCTTAGGGCCCAATAATCCAGAAGCAGTAACCCATACTCAGTCACCAATATGGCACCATTCCCCAAGATGACTGGCCTTCCCTCTGGTGGAAGATTGACTACATTGGACCACTTATGCCTTGGAAGCTGGAGCGATTTCTTTTAACTGGAATAGACACATATTCCAGGTATGGGTTTGCATTTCCTGCACACAATGCTTCTTCCAAAACTACCATCTATGCACTTACCTAATGTCTTATCTACTGCCATGACATTCCACACAGCATTGTTTCTAAACAAGGAACACAGTTCACAGCAAAGATATGTGTGAATGGGCACATGCCCTTGGAATTCACTGGTCTTACCATGTTTCCCACCACCCTGAAGCAGCTGGATTATTAGAATGGTTGAAAGGTCTTTTGAAGACACAATTATGCTTACAACTAGTTGGCAACACCTACCAAGGCTGGAGCAATGTTCTTCAGGAGGTTGTAAATGCTCTAAATCAGTGCCCATTCTATGGTGCTGTTTCTCCCATATCCAAGATTCATAGGCCCAGGAATCAAAGGGTGGAAATGTGAATGGCACTACTCAGTATTACCCTTAGTGACCCACTAGGAAAATTTTTGCTTCCAGTCCCTGCAACTTTAAGCACTTCTGGTATATAGGTCTTATTTCCTAAAAGAGGAGTGCTGCCACCAGGGAACACAACAATGATTCCATTGAACTGGATGTTAATACATACATCTGGAGAATTTGGGCTTCTCTTACCTCTGAATCAACAAGCAAAGAAGGGAATTACTGTACTGGCTGCGGTAATTGATCCTGTCAAGGTGATATTGGACTGAACCTACATAATGAGGGTAATGAAGAGTTTTTGTGGAATACAGGAGATCCTCTAGGATGTGTCCTAATACTGCCATGCCCTGTAATTAAACTCAATGGAAACTTGCAACAACCTAATCCAAGCAGGACTGACAATGGTCCAGAATCTTCAGGAATGAAAGTTTGGGTCACCCCACCAAGAGAGGAACCAAAGCCAGCTGAAGGTCTTGCTGATGGTAATGAGAACATGGAATGGCTAGTCGCAGAAGGTAGGGATAAATATGGACTTCAACCACATGACCAGTTACATAAACAAGGACTGTAATAGTCATGAATTTTTCTACTTTTTTCATTACAGTATGATTGTATAAGTACACAAATCAAATCCTTGTTTTCTTCCTCAACTTGTTCTCTTATCATATGATAAGTTGTATTAGATTCATGTCATAATATTTAAGAATGTCAAGATTGAATATCACACAAGGACTTCCACCCTATGCTGAAAGGAATTAATGCATTTCCAGTTATACATAGGAGAGTCAAACATTGTTAGGCAGAAATATATATATATATGCATGTCTGTTATTGATTTTACTTAGAGTCTAAATATGATTTAAGTTAATGTGTATGGTTGCTGAGTTGACAATGGGTGGACTGTGATGGTTAGGCTAATGTGTCAACTTGGCCAGGTAATTGTGCCCAGATGTTTGGTCAAGTAAGCACTGGGGTAATTGTAATACAAAGGTAATTATGGGCATTTGTCTTCAGTGAATTTACTACATAGATGGCTGAGTACATTTACATCAACCATGGAGATTGCCTTCAGCAATGAGTGATGCTTTAGCCAATCAGTTGAATGCCTTAAAAGGGGAAGTGATTTTAGCATTCAGAGAGAAATTCTCAGCTCATCTTTGAACAGCCAATATCTCCTGGAAACTCAACAGGGACCTTCAGTGGACTTTCATCATAGCCCCTGGTTTGCAGCCTATCCTCTGGAATCTGGACTTCTTCATTCCCACATTCATTTGAGAGAATTTTATAAACCTCATACTATATAGATATATCTCCTGTTGATTCCATTTCCCAAAAAACTGTTAATAATACAGAGTCCTACATCAGGCTCTTTAAAAAGACATTTTTCCTCCCCATTCAGAATATTGTGGGAGGGACCCCAACTGTTTGATGTTCTGCTTGGTTGGCACACCTCTCAGTTCACAGGGGCCCAGTGATGAGGTCTTTTGAGGATATCAGGGGCTTTCTTTTGACCCTAAATGTAACTCTCATTCCAAATTAGATTCTCATGGCCAGGCGCTCGTGAGATCCTCAGGAGGATTCTGAGTCGGTGCTAATTTCCACGTGGTCTGTTGGCCATGTTGTCTGTTGGCCATCTTTTCTAATGGGCCTCAGCCAACTTCTACCTTTCACTACACTAACCTGCCTCAACTCTCCCCTCATGCCCTTATCCTGAAGAGGGTGCTGAGGGACAAATTTCAATCTTCTGTAGGTACTTTCTCCTCTTTAGGTCAATAGTCCCTGCCTGACAAGGTGTAAACCTTTCTGGCTATTTTACTGTTGATGAGGGCAGATGGGTGTGCCACCCTGGTTGGACTGGATGATATCCCCATATAACTACTAAGGTCTTGATTCTGTGAGAAATAAACTTAATTAGATAATTGAACATACATTGTCCCACTAAAAGGATAAAGAAGATGGTGGCAAGTGGGCCTAAAAAAGGGGACAGCCATGACATATTGGACCACAAGAGTGATAAAGGCCAGGTGACTTCAGAGGCTGCAGCCTCCCAAACTTGATTCAAAACAACCTTCTTCTTGAGTTCTTTTATGCTGTTGGTTAACCCTAGGGAGAAAATGTGGTAGAGCTGCTATGTTTGGTATAAACTGCAAACTCCACTTTTAAAGTGGTAGTTGTGCCTTGATCAGCAAGGAGAGGTATGAGGAGACATATTGCCCTAGACATAAACAGAAAAAGACATTATAGGCAACAACAAGACTGCCATATGGTAATAAAAACAAAGATAATACTTAAGAGAGTCACTCTGTTTTCTTATAGGCCAGTTCATTTACTAATAAGAATATGAATTAAATTTACCACGATTTTTAACATATTTGATATCCCTCTGCATACAATCTATATTAGAAAATATATCATCATA
>JAQZBX010023044.1:0-31106 GCA_029593785.1 Cabassous unicinctus | reverse complement strand
AACTTGGAGTGGTGTCTGGAGGATGAGTGGGATTTGGATAAGGACCAGGAAGGAGGGAGGACATTCTCGTCAGAGAGAATCACGTGGGCAGAGGTGAAGAGGCAGGCAGTGGGGGCAGGAGGCAGATCTGGGGAGCAGGGAGTAGGCAGGCTTAGCAGAGGGGGTATATCTGCAAGAATGGTGGGAAGGCAGACTGGGGATGTGGGTGGGTCCAGACATGGGGGCTTTGGGCCTGACTCTGTGGGCAGCAGGAAGCCCCTGATGGTTTCCGAGCAGCTGAGGTGGCAGAGCAGAGAGTTCTGGAGGAAGGTCTGTCTTGAAGTGTACATTAGAAGAATGCGGTGCGAGGGGGTCCTGGGGCTCCCTGAGAGGCTGAGGACATTATCTGGGAGACGAGCAGTGAGGCGTGGACTCCAGTGGCGACACTGGTGGGTGGTGTGCACAGGGAGAGCACGGGTTCCTGAGGCCCACTGACCTGGTTCCAGTCCTCTTCTTCCCCTGACCCCTCTGCGAGCCTTCCTTTCCACAGGGAAGCAGCAGGTACCTGTCAGGACTGAGGAACATGCCGACTAGCAGCCCAGAAGCTTCTCACGAGCCAGGCCCTGCTGCCCCTGGAGCCGGGGTCACTGTCTTCACCTTCCATCTCTGTTGTCTCTCAACAGCCAGGAAAACTCCACCCTCTATATCCATTTCATCCCCAAAGGGCCCAAGATCCACCATGTCAAACACATCTACCAGGTATGTGAAAGAGTCCGTATAGGCCACACGTTCCTTCAGCCCCATCCTGGGGGCCTGGGATGCCGAGCCCAAGTAGACGCAGTCCCATCCTCGATGAGCCTGGCCTTCCACCCCAATTTGTGTCCTTTCTGTATAGCTTCACAGCCTCTGCTTAAATGCTTCCCACAAACTACTCCTCACTCCTGGATTCATTATTTCTGGAATCACAGAACTTGAGAGCAGGTAGCGCTCTGAGAAAGAACCTAGGTTTTTATTCACACATTGAAGGAGCTGCTCTTCTAGTTTAGGTCCCCTGCCTGGTGCTGGAGGCAACAAGAAATGAGCTAATTCACACTCACTGAACCTGCATCTCAGGTTCTGTAGCTGGTGCTTTCTGAGTCTCACACCCAGCTGTGAGAGCTGTGAAGACTGGCGTTGTCATTCCCTTTGTACAGATGACAAATCTGCGGCACAGACAGGTTGCGTAATTTGCCCACGTGACCCAGCTAAAAAGAGGAGTTCGGATACAGACCCGTACTTGATTTCCAGAATCCAAGTGCTTACCCCGGATGAATGATCTGCCACTTGGCAGTGGAGTCAGGACTATCACCGCCATCTGTGTGTGGGAAGCTCAGAGCAGGGAGGTGCCCTCGCTCGGTGCTGGGGCTGCTGAGTCCAACACCACGACATTTTTGGCAGTATCGTCTGAGAGCGGAGTAGGCATTAGCCGAGTCAGGAACACTTGTGTTTTGCTGTGGAGGAAACAGAGGTTGCAGAGGACTTCCCGAAGGCCACACTGGAGTCTGGGTGGCCTGGGAGTGCAGCCCAGTAGGAAAGGGGCCACAGGCTGTTGGGGCCTTTCAGGACAGGGACTAAAGCAATCTCACTCTGAGGGGGGATGGCCTTCGAGAGAGTCATTTGCACTGAAATAGGATTTTTTTTTCCTTCACTGTGTCTTTTAATGCTTTAAAAAAATATATTTTTTTTATTGGAGAAGTTGGAGGTTTGCAGTAAAATTATGCAAAAAAAAATACATAGAGTTACCCTACTCCTCCTGCTCACACACTCAGCTTTCCCTGTTATTAAAACCTGGCAGTAGTGTGGCACCTTTGTTTCAGTTGATGAAAGAATAGTATTATACTCATACTACTAACTAGAGTCCAAAGATTATATTAGGGTTCACCGTTTGTGTTGTACAGTCCTATGGGTTGTTTTTTTTTTTTACATTTTTATTCCACTAACAAATATTTAAAATTTCCCCTTTTAACCACATTCAAATAGATAATTCTGTGGTGGTAATTTCATTTACCATGTTGTACTTCCATCACCACCATGAAGTAGGCTGTTTCCAGTGGCCAGTTGAGTTGGCGTCTGGTGCTGTTGAGTGGAATGGCTCTGGGTTCCCTCAGGAGGTCAGCCAGGAAAGTCCTTTGTCTCCAGGACAGTGACCTTAAATCCCAGCTCTGCTACATGCTCTACGTGACCTCAGCAAGGGACTTAACTGCCCGTACCTCATCTCCCTCCCGAGACAAGGGGAGTTTTGAGTAAGAACTTCTCTGGCTGGTGGGAGGCTTGAACCGGTTCCATCCTCTCTGAAGTGCTTGGCATGGTGCCTGGGGGAGTGCTGGCGACAGGGGTGAGGGGGCTGTTTGGGAGCCTCCTTACACTCTGGGCTCTCTCAGCCTGGAACCAGCTCACACCCTTGAGCGTCCTTGCTCTCCCTTCTTGGCAGTCCTCAAGGCTGGAGGCCTCCACCCCTCTCCCCACCCCCCAGCATGCTAAGCCATGCATTGGGCTCCCGCTGCCCGGCCCTCAGCCCTTGAGTAGCAAGTAGCCGTGATCACCGATGGCACTGCAGTCTCCATTTTAACTAAACAAAGCCAGTGCTCCTAAAACTCTCCACAGCATGGGACACCAGTGATCCACCCCCTCTTTCTTAAAACTGTTCTGTTCATGCAGGCCTTTTTTGTCACAAGGAGGTCAGCTTTAATAATTGGGGTTTATTGCAAACTAGACAGGCGTGGAAGCCCAGGGAGAGTTGGGCAGCTGGGCTGCAGGCCCCCCTTCCTCATGGCCCCCATTGTAGAAGTTAGCTGCTCCTCTGGATGTTTAGGAGCAGAGGCCTTGGCTCCACATAGACCTGACATCTTTTTGAAGCTCTTCCATTTAAAGCTGTATCGCCATGGGCAGGTTACTTAACCTCTCTGAGCCTCAGTTTTTTTAGTCCAAAAAATAGGAATGATAATAGCACCTACCTTATAGGGTTGTTGTGAAGAGCAAATGAGAAAATTCGGGTTATGTGCTTAGCATGGTACTTGACACATAGAAAGGTTTCGGTCCACGTTAGTTGTCTTTAGCAATTCTGACTCCCATCATCCAAGGAATGTGTCAGCATCGTGGTCTCAGTCTTTGGAGTCACAGCCAAAGTTAAAATGCCATTTCAATTGCTTCAGACAAGTTAGCCAACCTCCCCAAGCCTCAGTTCTCTCACCTGTAAAATGGGATGATGGGACCACACACCATATAGGCATGTTCTAAGAACTAAAGGAAATAATGCATCTAAGGAGGCCCAGCATTTTACATGTTGAATAGATGGTGGCATGTGGCTCCCAACGCCGTATCTTCCGCTTTGTTAGCATTACTCTTCCCTCAGAGCAGCTACCTGGCCCTTCCACACTGACTGCTCTGTATCTGTTTCCACCAGATGTGTCACACTTCCCAGTGTCATTTTGTGTCTCTTTTCCAACTGGCAGCTCCCAGATCAGTGTCCCTTCTGCTTCTGCAACGCACCTGTCCTGCAGCTTCTTGCTCATCTCCATTGGATGTCCTCCTAGCATCTTTTTTTTTTTATAAGTTTTATTGAGATGTAATTTACGTACCATACAATTTCCCTTTTAAAAAGTCATTAGAGCAGTTGTAGATTTCCAGAAAGAATTCACTCCTTTAAAGTTAACAGTTCAGTGGTTTTTAGTATATTCCCAGAGTTGTGCAAGCATCACCATAATCTAGTTTTAGCACATTTTCATCACTGCAGAAAGAAACCCAATGCTCACAGTGGTCACTCCCCAGTCCTCCCTCCCCCAGCCCCTGGCAACCACTAATCTCCTTTCTGTCTTTCTAGATTTGCCTATTCTGAGCATTTCATATAAATGAAATCACACAATTTGTGGCCTTTTGCGACTGGCTTTTCACTTAAGGTGTTGAGGGTTCATCCATGCTGTAGCCAGTGCCAGGACTCCATTCCTGTTGGTGACTGGGTGATATCCCAGTTCATGAATGGACCACATTTTATTTATCATGGACGCTTGGGTTGTTTCCAGTTTTTGGCTGTTATGAATAATGTTCCCATGAGCACTCATGGGGACCTATGATTTCATTTTTCTTGGATATAGAATTGCTCCTCTTGAAGCTTTGTTCTCAACACGTTCTAAACCACATTTATCATCTTCCCCCTAAACCAGCATCTCCTTCGGCATGCTCAGAATCCTTCTCAAGCAGAACTTCCTAGGCTGGGAGAATTTCGCCTTCCTCCATGCCTCAAGTTTTGTTATCTAACCCCCTTCTCTCGGTAACCTCTCTACTGCCCAGGCTCAGGTCCTCGTCTGTTTGCACCTGGACTTTTGGGACAGGTTCTCGGCTTGGGCCTTGATCTGCTTTTCCCAACTCCCATCCACCCTATGCCTGAAGTGGATGCATCTTCCTGGAGTTACTGCCCTCTCCCCAGCTACCTTCCGTGACTCCCCATTGCCTAGTCGACAGTACCCTAAGTCCTTGCCCTCGAGCCTTCCAGGCCCCACAGTCTGATCCCAAACCTCCTTTCCAGCCTCACCTCCCATCGCTCCTTCCAGGCACCCCACCCATCACGCTCACCTGGTGCTAGCCCAGCTCCCTGCATTTTCTGTTTCTGGATGCTCTCCCCCATCTTCTCTGTCTTACACAGTTCACTTCAAATGCCACTTTTTAAATTAAATCTTAATTTAGTTGATATTCTTTTTTTTTTTTTTGAACGTATCAGGGCTTAAACCCAGGACCTTGTACAACCACTTGAGCTACATTCACTCCCCAATATTCTTAAAGTGTCCACAACTGTCTGTTGAATGAATAATTGAACCACCAAATCAGATATATATTTCCCTGCTTTAACCTTCTTGAGACATTCTTTTGTGTTCCTCTTGTGTTACTTTTCAAATACATTTTTGAGTCTCCAACCCTAGCAGGGATAGCTAGCTCTTCCCATATAAAAGGTACTCTGGAAACATTTCTCAAATTAATTCAATACACAATTGCCAAAACGAGGCCTTCCCAGCCCGTGTAGTGGAAATAATTTTTTCATTGACCATTGTTAAAATGTCATTCATTCATCCACTCATTCAAAAACCCTATTTGAGTCCTGTGATGTCTGGGTGCTGGGCCAAGCAGTAGGGAATTGGCGGTGAAATAAGACACAGCTCCTGCCCTCTTGAGGCTCACAGTCTAGCTACAGACACAGGCTACTAGCCCGGCACCTTGCTGAGGGTTTCTGGGGCACAGGCCCTGGGGAAGCACCTTCAGAGATGAAGCTGAGCAGGACTTTGCAGGTTGTGGGAGGGAAGGGGGGAGCACGTCACCTCGGGGAGGACTTGAGGACCAGGCTGGGTGAGGCTGCTCACAGCACACCAGCTGACGAGGAGCAGGCCCTTGGGCTCAGCTGGTGGGGCATGAAGGGTCTGGGGTGGCAATCGGGCGGCTGCCGTTCTGGACTCTGCAGCCCCTTGTCCTGTGCGCCAGGTACGGATTCAGCCTTCCACCCACAACCACAGCTTGCCCACCCTGGAGGCTGTGGTGGGGGTGCCGCTGCCTCCCAGCCAGGGTCCCGTCACGCACAAGTGGACCGTGCAGATGGTGAGTGCTGCCGGGGGTTGGCGGAGGGGCGCCTGGGCCGTGGGGGTGGCTCTGACGGGTGATGAGGGTCGGGATGGTTGTGTGGAAAGGGGACGAATCCACCAGGGGTCAATGGGGTTGGAAAACGGATGCCAAGGGCGTCTTGGGTGGGCAAAGGCAAACCAGTCTGGCCGTAAGGGGCCAGCGTCCTCTCTCAGCTCTGGACTAACTGAAGACCCCACTGCGTCATTCTTAGGAGCCGCCTGTCACCTGCCATCACGAGGAGCTGAAGGCGCTGCCCAGTGCAGCTGAGGTCGGGCACGTGCGCTAAGAAATGGGGCAGAGGCGGGGCAGCGTGCAGGTGGGGAAGGCGGGCCTCTCTGATGCCCCCGCCCCTGCCATTCCCTGTGCCCTTCAGCCTTGTGTCCCTGGAGCCCAGTTCCGCTGCCCGATTGTCTTCAAAGAGGAGACCGTCGTCCAAGTGGTGGGGACCGTGGAGCTGGTGGGAGAGATCAAGGTAGCACCAGCTCACGGCCGTCGCGAGTGCTTTGGGGCCTGGACACCTTGGATGGGCAGGGATGGGTGGGCTTCCTTTTTTTTTTTTTCTCCTATCTTGATGAAGAATCCCCAGCATTTACACAGGTACAGATAAAATAGGACCCTGACTTGTTTGAAATTTACAGGGCTCTTTTCATGGGCCCATGAAGAGTTCCTATATGTTCCTTATAGAAAAACTTTGCTCCCACCCGTGGGAGGGCACGTTAGAATGATACAGTGAGGGGAGCAGATATAGTTCAAGTGGTTAAGCGCCTGCTTCCCATGTACAAGGTCCTGGGTTCAATCACTGGTACCTCCTAAAAAAAGAAAAGCTACAGTGAGACTTGAATTGAGGTGGGTGTACCCCACAGGGACCCATTTTCCTCTGCTTCTCCCCATTGCATGGAGGTGGGGACAGAAGTCAATGGGTTCTTGGTCCCCTTTGCCCTGACACCTCCCCCCAAACCTCCTGCAGGCCTCTTCCATGTTCAGCCTCTGCAGCTCCCTCTCCATCTCCTTCAACAGCAGCAAGCACTTCCACCTCTACGGCAGCAATGCCTCCCTGGCCCAGGTATCTCTGCCTCATCAGAAGCCCCAGGGATGGGCCGAGAGGGATCTGAGGAGCCCTAGGGCAGGCCTAGAGGCAGAGGAGTTCCATGAGGGAAGGCTTGGCCCAAGTAAGATCTTCCCAGTAGCCAGAGTCATCCATATTGGATAAGGCTTCCTTGGAAGCAGTGAGCTCCCCATCGCTGCAGGTGGGCAGACAGACCACAGGCCGCCTGTCTGAGATGGTGGGGACCGAGGTATCAGGTAGAGAATCTGCTTGCAGCTCAGCCAAGAGGTACCGACCCAGCAGTCAGAGAGTGAGGAGAAGGGCACGCTTAACACCGATAGCAGTGAGGGCAGAGGGTGGGCAGGGCATGGGTGCCCTGAGCAGGAAGTTCAGTTTGCCTGGCAGGTGGAGCGTGAGAAGGGAAGGTGAAGCTAGGAAGGCAAGCAGAAGTCCGATTCTGGAAGGCTTTGACTGCTGAGCTGAGATCCTGGGACTCATCCTGAGGCTCTAGGAAGGCATTTAAGGGCGTGAGGTAGGCTGTGGGGGGTTTTGCCAAGTCACTGGTGACTGCAGTGGAGGATGAGGGGGAGGGGGAGACTGGCCCAGAGCCTGCTCAGGGAGACAGGCCAGGTGGGAAATACGGCGTTGGGTTGGAGCCAGATTCCAAGGAAGCTTCAGGGCTGAGAAAGGCTCTTCCTGGCCTGCCCCACCCCCCAGGTGGTCATGAAGGTGGACGTGGTGTATGAGAAGGACATGCTCTATCTCTACGTGCTGAGTGGCATCGGGGGGCTGCTGCTGCTGCTGCTGATCTTCCTGGCGCTGTACAAGGTGGGAACTTCTGGGAGTCACAGGCAGCGCTAAGACTGCCGGGCCTGGGAGGGGAAATGGCAGGAGCCTGGGAGGAGAATCCCCAACCAGGGAGCACTGGGGCTGGAAGGGGCCTCACTTTCTCCCTCCCGAGGCCAGGGAAAAGGGAGGCTTTCCACCACCCCTCAGCCAAGCGCTGGCAGGGCCGGGGCGAGGTACCCGTGGAGAAGAAGGGAAAGGCAGCTGCCATGTATCGGGGGCCTGCTGCATGCCAGGTGGAGCTGAAACGGAGTGAAGTGTGGTCCCTGCCCTTGTGGAGCCCACAGTCTGAGAGGGGAGACAGCAGGGTCGGCAGAGTGAAGGTTACAGAGGGGACCTGTGTGTTCTGGAGCCTGCACAGGGGCCTCCCTAGTCGGGGGCGGGGCGGGGAAGGGAGGCTGGGAGGGTCCCTAAAGGGATGTGGCGTTTAAGCTGGGGTTTGAAGGAGAAGTTAACCGGGGTGGGGCAGGTGTTCCAGCTAAAAACCACAAATATTACTGTAAAAGAGACTGTAGAAAATCAGTTTCTCCTTATTGTACCCCAGAGGGCTGCCGTGAACAACCATTTGGTTTGTATTCCTCCAGGTTTTAATTTTTTGGTAACATACATGTGTGTGTGTGTGAGAGAGAGAGAGAGAGAGAGAGAGAGAGAGTCAGTTTATGTGACTGTGTAGAAAACATAAATAGGCTAATACCTTGTATATTGCTTGGGAATTTGGATTTTCCACCTGACAGTAAACCTTGATTTCCAGATGAGCACAAGGAGACGTGCCTCTTGCTTTTCAAGTCCTGGGTCTTTAGCTGGCTGCTGTCTGGACGTCCTGTCGTTTATTTAACAAGCTCCCTATTGAGGAGCATTTGGGTTGTTTCTAATTGACATCTATTTCAAAGAATGGGGCAAAAAAGCCACTCGTTTTCCCTGTCTCTGCACACTGTCCAGATGTTCTTTAGCATTAATTCCTAGAGATGGAAGAACTGAGCCGGGGGGAAATGTGTGTGTGTGTAGGCTTTCAGGAGGGGGCATGGCCCGGCATCAGCTGGCTGGAGTGCTGCCTCTTCCTGTTGGTAGTACTAGACACTGTCACAGCCCTGCTGAAAGATTGGTACGTGATGTTTCCTTCCAGTTACTATTTAATTTTTATTACCCAGTAAATTCAGGAAGAACACAGAGTAGAAAAGCAGCTAATAAAGCTTAAGCAAGTTGCTAGTGAGTGAACTGGCTGGGTGGACTCTCTAGCCCATGGCTCAGTTAGCAGTGGGGGTTTATCCTCAGTTGATTCCTGATGCATTTCCCTTCACCCTGTGCACTTGTGCCATGGAGGGCCTAGGCTGCTCTGGCCAGCGTCCAGTGTAGAACTGCCGAAAATGGGTGCCACTAGCTGAAGCACGTGGCTCTATAAAGTGCCCAAGGAGAGAAAAATGTTCTCTTAGTGTTAGCCAGGCAGTATTATTAAGGATATTACTAACACTGGCCAAGCAGTGCAGTGGGACATCCTAGAAAAAATTAAGTTTGTGAAGATTTTTCCTCATTCTTTATTCAGAGAACTTCTAGATGCTTCTATAGATGCAAGAATAGAATTTGACCTTGAAGCAGATCTTCCTTGCTCTAGTAAAAATTGAGTAATTGAGATCCTGCCCTTCCTGGTACTTGGAGCCTCCAGCTCTTGGCTCTGGAGGCTGACGCCTCATTCACACCCCAAACCATGTCCAAAGCGCATCCCAGTTCCCACTCTTACACGGCATTGTTGGTCCATGACATTTTGGTAACCCTACAAAATGAACTGTTAAAGCTTTTAAAATAGTACCAAAAACCGTGAGTAGGGGGACGGATGTGGCTCAAATGGTTGGGCGTCTGCCTCCCATATGGAGGGAGCTGGGTTTGATCCCTGGGATCTCCCGGTGAAAAAAAAACACTGTGAGTAGCAGATGCCTTCACCCCATCCCTGGAGCAGGCCCCGTGTACCTACGGCACATATGACTTTGCAACAGAAACATTTTGCTGGAGCCATCTGGTCCAAAGCTCTCCAAGGACTTTGCTCCCTCAATTTTTGTCTCCTTACAGGTTGGCTTCTTCAGACGCAACCTGAAAGAGAAGATGGAGGCTGACGTAGCTACCCCAAATGAAGGCGGCTCTGGGCAGCCGGCATCTGGGGAAGAGGCTGTGGATCCGGGCTGCCTGGAGCCCCTTCACGGAGGGGAAGCGCAGGATGGAGGTGGCAAGGACTGAGGCCCAGGACTGGACTCTGGATGCCCGGGGCCGGCTGCCCTTCCCTGGGCCTCAGTTTCCCTCTCTCAGACTCGGAGCTCATCCCTGCCTGCCTCTTCTGCAGGCTAATGGTGTTGGTCTGCTGAGGGGTGGGCCAAGAAGGCTTCCAAGATGAGGCCTTGTCATTATCGGGTGGTCCTAGCTTCTGTCACCTCCTGTCGGTTCCCTCCCCTAGAGGAGATCTGATCTCAATTTGGAGGAACTGTAGTCTCAGGACCAAGTGATGTTTCTGGCCCCACCTCCACCTGCCCTTGGCTGTCCACAGATGCCTCAGACTGCCAGACTGCATTGTCCTGCATTGCCTGCCCTCCTTCCTGCTTGGAGTCCAGTCAGCTTTCCATTCTCCTGCCAGAGGGAGATCTGATCTGTCACAGCGTTGCTGCTGCAAACCCCTTGCTCTTTGGCTAAAGCCTGAATTCCTTCATTTGTCTTCCTAAACCCTGCAAAATGGGCCCGTTTCCCTCCCCAGCCTCACTTCTAAGCGTCAGCTACAGCAGCCTTGCTCACGTGCGAAGCATCTCCCCTCTCACTGCCTTCACCCACGCAGCTCCTTCTGCCTGGAACATTCTCCCCTCTCTAAGCCTTCACATCTCAGTTTACACGTCACATCTCAGGGCAGCCTCTCCCCCATCCCAAGTCAGTTGGATTCCTGTATTATGTGCTCTTAGAATAGCCTGCACTTGTTCTTAAAAGCACAGGTCATGTTTGAATTAATATTAAATAATGTACTTGAAATCTGCCTCTCGAGCTGAAAATGGACTCCACGAGGGCAGAGACCAGACCTGTCTTGTTTAGTTGGGATCCCTGCCAGTGGCAGAGGTCAGGCACAGAGTAGGTGCTTGGCACAGTGTCCCTGAATCAGTGAGGGAAACTGTGGGAAGGGCGAGGCAAACCTTTGGATGGACCCGTGGCATTCGCACCCTCCAAGGCTCAGCCTCCCCCAGCCTCCCGCCCCCAGTCGCTCCCCTCCTTTCCCAGGACTCCCTCACACCCTGCTCAGTGGTCTCCAGGAGTCTGGCCGTGCAAGGGTGCAGACCATGACTGTTCCTCCGGATCCCCCATGCCATATATTTATCCAATAAATGTGAAAAATCTGTCCAAGTTTGTAAATTAACATTTCCTTCTCAGTCATTTCACTAAGTGGAACCCAAACAGTCAGCTCCTCTTTCTCTTTTTTCTTTCCTTTCCTCTCTTTTCAAGATGACCCTGAGAGCCTGGCCTGTGTCTGACGTTGTGGGCGTTGTAGGCTAATTCAAAAGAGAAGCAGGAGGGGAGCGGATGGAGTTCAATGGTCGAGCACCTGCTTCCCATGTACGAGGTCCTGGGTTTGATCTCCGGTACCCCCTTAAAAAAAAAAAAAAAGGACAACGAGCCCAAATGGGCAAAAGCAATGAGCACACAGACAAAGGAAGCCATGGTGGTGGGGGGGAATATTTTTTAAAAAGGGAGAAAGGGTTAGAGAGGAGAGTGGCATTGGACGATTGATGAAGATATGAGTAGAGGCCCTCCCGTCCGGCCCTTCCCGCCAAGCAGTGAGAGGGACCGGCCAGAGGGGGCCGTCAACACCGCCCTCTCGTGGTCAGTAGGACCCTGGGGGACTGGCGTGCCTGAGGCCAGCTCCCTGGTCCACACTGGGGCAAGAGAGAAGGCAGCCGAGGCCATTTGAAGTGGGAGGTGAGCAGCAGCGTTTTGGTCCCCAAGCATGACCTTGGAGGGCTCCTCACTACCTACAGAGGAGCAAGTGAAAGTTCCCAAGCCAGGCATGCCAGGCCAGAACCGTCTTCCCCTGCCGCCTCTCCAGCCTCACCTACCCTTTTCCTCCTCCAGCCCCTGCGGAACCGCGGGGCTCGTCAGCATGACATCAGAAAGGAAGAAGTGAGGCACATTTTCCAAAAGAGGGGAGAAAATGTCTGTCAGGAATGTCACAGAAATACTGAAAGTACTTGAAACTATCTGTAGATACTGTGATGTTTTCTTCAGTCATTCCGTGTCTTGAGTGCTTGCTTTATGTCAGGCTCTAAGGACATAATGATGAACAAGACAATGTCCTGCTCTCAGGAAGCTTCCGCTCTAGTGGGAAAACAGTAAACAAATTGAAATGTGATTTCAAGTAGTGCTAAGGGTTGTGAAGAAAATAAAGCAGTCTAGCAGGTTAGAGGGTGAGGGCGGGGGCTGTTTTAAACAGGTGGTCAAGGAGGCCTCTCTCAGGAGGTGATATTATGTGATGCTAAAAAAAAAAAAAAAGTGACCTTTCACCAAGGTCAGAAACAAATGCTCAGACAACCTGTGAGGTTCATTTCAGGATGAGACCTGCCGTCCTCAATGAGCCCAGGAAGACTCTGTATGCCAACTCACTTTAAGTCCCCGTCCTCACGTTCCTCCTCCTCCTCCTCCTCCTCTGTGCCTTTGCACATGCTGTTCCCCTGGCTGGCATGCCCTGTCTTCCCTCTCTTCTTGCCATCAAAAGCTTCACTTCAGGTGCTTCCTCAGTGAGCCTTGCCCACCTCCCCGGTTCCAGCAGCACTTTGTTTATGCCTCACTGGGGCACCTATGGCCTGTTGCCTGCCCTCTCGAGACCATGCAGTCCTGGTGGTAAGGACCTAGGTCTCGTGTGTCACCAACACCTGGCCCCTCGCTGGGGCTGGCACATGGGAAGTGTTCAGTAAAGGTTTCACTTAAATGTTTTGGTCTCAGGACTCCTTTATGCTCTTAAAAATTATTGAGGATTGACAATAACAACAAAAATAAAAATCATAGCCACGCACACAAAATTATTGAGGATCCCCAAAGAGTTTTTTGTTTATGCGGGTTATATCTATTGATATTTATCAGATTAGAATTAAAGCTGAGAAAAATCTAGGGCCTAAGAAGACAT
The DNA here is from genome assembly GCA_029593785.1 of Cabassous unicinctus. Lineage (NCBI taxonomy): Eukaryota > Metazoa > Chordata > Mammalia > Cingulata > Chlamyphoridae > Cabassous > Cabassous unicinctus. The sequence continues at coordinate 18,453 of JAQZBX010023044.1, read as the reverse complement.
GCACCCCCATTCCACAAACCGTCAGAATGATGACATTTGTAATCACTGTACACTTGTAAGAGAGAGAGAGAGAAAAAAGTAAACATCTTAGTATTGTTTGGAAAATAGTCTAAGCCCTCCAGCCCTGGGTTCAAATCCAGACTCTGCCGCTTCCTAGCTGCAGGATGTAGGGGCAATTATTTAACCTCTCTGAGATTCGTTTCTTCTTCTGTAAAACAGGTATAATAATTGTACAAACCTCAGCTCCTTTGAGCATTAAATGTGAAAACACTGGCAAACTGCTAACGCTGTCCAGGAACGTAAGCGGTGGGTGGACATGGTTGACTAGTTGTGCAGGGTGGTGCTGTGGAAAGCAGCACGCGAGACAGCGAGTCCGGGACCTGGGCTTCGTTCTAGCTTGTGCACTTGCTTGCTGTGTCACCTGCGGGAAGACACATACACTTTCCACTTGGGCTCTGGAGGTACCTCAGGAGCTGACATGGAAGAGAGCGGGCCAGGGCTGAGCAGCTGAGGCGCCAGCCTCATTCTGTCTGGTTCTAGAGATTGAGGTTCTGTGCACACTTGCCGCTTTATCAACTGAGCACCACAGGCCCAAGGCCTACAAACAGGTTTGGAGGCTGAAAAAAAAACAGCAAAAACAAAAAAAAATCCAAAATATGAAAATTAAATTGGACAATTGAAATAAATGTTTAAGTAAATGTCACAAATGTAACATCAAGTTAGGTCGTCAACTGCAGTTTTGCTCAACATATATAGTGAAATAGATGAATTATGTTAAATATGAGGACTGAGGTATCTTAAAATTTGAAGATGGTAGGGTGTCTGCTAAAATGTGTGTGAAGAGGACGATATATATATATGATTTCACTTGGGGGAAAAAAAATGTTCTGCTTTAAAAAACAATTTAAACTTTGAAAACTACCAAACCAACTGAACTGCATTGAACTGCCTGCTCCATGAGCTGCCTGCAGAGCTTGCACATCACCGAGAGCTGGGTTGAAACATGCTTTTTATAAGGTATCAGGCCCTGAGGAGGAGTGTGGGGGAGGTTGGACCCGGTAGAGAGAACCACACTCCTACCTGGCCCAGCTGCCAGGCGGAAGGGAGCCAGGCGGACGTGGTGGAATGGCAGGGCTGCCTCTAAGCCTCTGAGCGATTTTGAGCAAGGACCTCGGCTCCGCGAGCCTGTTTCCAGGTTATGAGGCTCTGCGCCTCAGTGGGCACTCAGCCTAGGAAGGCAGGCAGCCAGGTGATTCCTTGAGGTGTGGCCTGTCCTTTGTGTCTAATGTCACCACAGGCAGCACTTCAGAATCCCTGACTCGACAGCACCAATGGCCGTCCCTTCCCAAGGGCTCAGGTGTTCAGGGGGGGCTGGGGCTTGGAGGGGAGAGGAAACCAAAATAAAGATGGGGTGAGGGCAGGGGCCCCACCAACAGGGACAGGGGTCCTAAGAAGGAGGCAGAGCTGTGGCGAATCAGACCCAGCCGTGGCATTTGGGTCACTCCAGCTGGTGGGTTTTTGGGGTGGAGCAGTTGTTCAATCCTCAGACCCAGTCAAATAGTGTCCTCCCCAAGGTTGTGGTCAGGACTGCAGGCGCCCTGAGGTTTGAGTCTTGGGGTCTCAGCTGGGGTCTGCCGGCGGTGGCTGGAGATCCCAACTTGGGGGTGGAGCTGGGGGCAGGTGGGTGCTGGGAGCTAGGAAGAACAGCTGGAAAATGGGCTCTATCCCTGGATATGAGAACCAGTGTCTGTTTCCTGGCCCAGGTCTTAGTTAGCAGGAAGGGAGAGCCCTGCAAAGCTGAGTTCTTTCTCACACCTCCCACACCAGGCCCCTTCAGTGTCTGTGCTGTTTTCAAAGCATTGAACGTGGGCTCACGCAGGTACGGGCAAGTCATGTCTCCTAAGCCTCAGGTGTCCAATGTGTAAAATGGGAAGATGAGAATATTCCAGTGAAACACCAAACATAAAAGCACTTGCCAGACAAGGCCCCGTGGCTTCCCTGGCTGTCCTCAGTGATGACCTCATGTCCCCCGCTGCCCCGTGCTGACTGGGGCACGGTCTATGCACACATTTGAAGGACAAATCTCTTTTACCACATAAAGGTTTTTATTGAACTCAAATTCAGGGCCCCAAAGCCCGAGGAAGACAAGGGAGGCTGGGGGTTGGACTCAGGAGCCCAGACCCACCCCGGGGCCCCACTCCCCACCCCATCTACCCTCTCACCCTCTTCCTGACTCAGGGAGGGTCTCAGCAGCTACTCATCTAGTCTACCCCTCTCTAATTAGGTGGCCCGCCCCTCCCTCCCCCCACCCCCTTCTAACACTTTGCCAAGCCAGGCACCCACCAAGGGGCAGGCTGCTAGGCTGCTGCTGAGGCCAGCTCTCTGCTGACCAATCCCAGAGCCTCTCACTGCCTGTCTGGCCTCCCTCCAACCCCTCTCCAGAGCCCATTTCCCAAGTCTCCAGGGCATGTAACTTTCTCCACCCTGGCCCTCTTCCTCTACAACCCTCAACTCCACCCGCCTCCAGCTTCGCTGTTCTCTCTCAAGGCTTCCCTTGCTCCCTGCCCCGCTTCCCTTCTGCCCACCACCTCCCGACCCCTGGCGGGTCCTGGGTCAGCGGCGGCCAGCTGCGTGGGTCCGCTGGTGGCGGATGAGGTCGGAGCTCTGGGAGAAGGCCTTCCCACAGTCGTCGCACTTGTAGGGCCGCTCGCCGCTGTGGACCCGGTGGTGCTGCAGCAGCGTGGAGGAGCGGCAGAAGCCCTTGCCACACACGGCGCACCTGTAGGGCCGCTCGCCCGTGTGGGAGCGCTGGTGCTGGATGAGCGTGGAGGAGCGGTTGAAGGTCTTGCCACAGTCGGGGCAGCTGTAGGTGCGGCCTGGCAGGTGGGTGCGGGCGTGGATGGCCAGCACCGAGCTCTGGCCGAAGCGCTTGCCGCACTCGGGGCACTTGAAGGGCTTCTCGCGGGCATGGCTGCGAGCGTGGGGGATAAGTGCCGAGCGCTGGGAGAAGCTCTTGCCGCAGATGCCGCAGCTGAAGGGCCTTTGCCCAGTGTGCACCCTCTGGTGGCTGCGCAGGGACGAGTTCTGGCTGTAGCACTTGCCACACTCGGGGCAGCTATAGGGCCGCTCGTGGCTGTGAGTGCGCTGGTGCCGCAGGAGGTAGGAGCTGTCGCCAAAGGCTTTGCCACAGTGCGGGCACTTGTAGGGCTTCTGGCCCGAGTGGGTGCGCTGGTGGCGGAGCAGGTAAGAGCTGTCGGCAAAGGCCTTGCCACACCGGGGACACTTGTAGGGCCGCTCGCCTGTGTGGGTGCGCTGGTGTTTGATGAGGTCAGAGCTCTGGGAGAAGGCCTTGCTACAGACCTCGCACTTATATGGCTTCTCACCCGTGTGGATGCGCTGGTGCTGGATCAGGGTGGAGCCCCGGCCAAAGCTCTTGCCGCAGATGCCGCAGATGTTGGGCCGAGGGCCCTGCCCGCCCCTGGCCCGGCCACCCCGCCGGCCTGGACCCCGAAGGGCCCCCGCCAGGCCCAGGGGATTCTGGAGCATCTCAAACTGGGGTGACGCCAGCAGGGCCCCTGTGGGCATCTCAAAAGGTGGCCCTAGGGGCAGGCCCTCTGTGGGCTGCTCCCCAAACCCCTGGGTGAAGGAGTCCAGGGGGTGGACTCCCAAGGGGATGCTCAGGGGATTGGGGCTCTTTTCCTCAGGGTTTGGAAGCATCTCTGCACCTTCCTGGAATTTGGAATTTTGAGCTTCAAATTCAGGACTCTGGGTTTTGAACTCAGGATTCTGGGGTTCAAATCCAGGTTTCTGGGGCTCATACCCCGGGCTCTGAGATTCATATCCAGGGCTCCGGGGTTCATAGCCAGGGCTCTTGGGTTCATACCCAGGGCTTCGGGGTTCATAGCCAGGGCTCTTGGGCTCATACCCAGGACTTTGGGGTTCATACGTGGGGCTCCGTGGTTCAAACTCAGGGCTCTGAGAATCTGACTCGGGGCTTCTGGGTGCAAACTCAGGGCTTGGGGGCACAAACCCAGGACTTCGGGACTCAAAACCAGGGCTTTCAGGCTCAAACCTGGGGCTTTGGGGTTCAAACTCTGGGCTTTGTGGCTCAAACCCGGGGCTTTGGGGTTCAAGCCCAAATGGTATCTCTTCAACCTCATAGTCTCCAGTGCCTTCTTGCTGAGAAATTTCCTCTTCCTCATTCTCACTCACGTTGCCTGTAGGATCAAAAAATTACAGAAAACCCAGATTGTGTGGGACCTGGAAGGTCATTTGCTCCCACCATTTCTGGCCACAAACCTCTCCCTCCTCCCCAGGCAGGGTCGCTGGCCCTCCGGGGAGGTGCTGAAGTTCCCACCCCCACTCCCCTCGGCAGACTTCGGCCACCCGGTCCCCGGCCCCCGCCTCCTCCAAGTCCCAAGTGTCCAGGCCCCTGGCCTCCTCCTTTTCCACGGACCTCTGCCCCTCTCCCGCTCCCAGGCACGCTCCTTGGAGAGGCAGTCCCTCCCTCACCTTTGAAGGACCCTTCGGGGCTCCCCATTTCGTCAGGACTTTGCACATCCCGGGACTCGAGGCCCCACGGCGACGGCTCCCGCTCCATCCCCGCGGCTCCCAGTGCGGCGGCGACGGCGAACGATCCTGCGACCCGGCCTGAGTGCCCTGAGACCCGGGCCCTCGCCGCCCGCCCGCTCAGCGCCGCCTAGGGACCCGGCTGCCCAGTCCCGGCCCCTGAGGCCGGACGTCTTGACCCTGGGCCTCTCCCGCCCGCCGGGCCCGTCCCCTCCCCGCGGTCCCGCCCCCCCCCCCAAGGTCCCGGCGTGGCCTATGGCCCTCACGGGCGCCCACGCGTCGTGGCCTCGGAGATGAGGGGCTTCACAACGGCCTCTGTTGCCCCCAGACACCGCTCGCCGCCCGGGACCCTGCCGTCCGGCCCCCCAGCCCCGGGTTGGGCTGCGGCTGGCCGACCCCCTTCCCCCCTCCCCTCACAGGAAGTGTCCGTCCGCGGCCAGTTCCCCCCTCTGGCTAGCGCCGCGGCCTCTCTAGGAGCGGCTGGAGGTGGAAACTCGTTGGCATTAACCCTGGGCAGGATGGCCCCGGCGTGGGGGCGGGGGCCGGGGCCGACGCGGCGCTCGGGGTCGGCAGGAGGGGCTGGGATAGATTGTGCGCCTAGGTCCTAGGTCTCCGTCCGTCCAGGGGTCTGTCTGTCCGTCTTCCGGGCCCTGCACCCATCGGCGCGTGAGGCCAAGGGCGAGGCGACAAGCGAGACCAAGGTCAGCGAGAAGGAGCGACGCTTCCCGGCGCCAGCGGGGGCGGCCTCTAGCTCCCTCCCCTCCCGGGCCTCAGGGGCAGCCCGGCCGTGCTTCGGGAACCTGGACCGAACCCCCTCGCGCTCCTCGAGGCCTTAGAGTCTGGGACCCCTTCCTCACACTCCCCCCCGCCACCGGCGCGCCCATCTCCACTCCTGGCACCCTCCCTTCTCTGATATCTTGATCCCCCCACACCCCGGTCCCGGGAGGGCTGGGAAGGTTGCCAAGGAGACAGCCCCGCCTCCCGCCGCCCGCGGCACCGCCCCCGGCCCAGAGATCTTAGCGATTGGCCAATGGCGCTCGCGCTGTCACCGCCCCTTCCCCTCCCACCCCGCCGGGTGCGCGGCGTTAACGGTCGCCAGGGAACGCGAGGCGCCTTGCTGATTGGCTGGACGGCGCGCGGGGCCGGTTTCGCCTCCTGTCCGCCAGCAGCGCCTGCAGAGGTGAGTGGGAGGGAGGTGCCTGGCGTCTCCCTTCGAGCCCGGCCTGTACTTTCAGCGCTTTTCCCGCCCCCATTTACCTTCCATTATGTTTTATCTCTGTGAAGAACAAATGCCAAGGGATCTAAGGACAGCCCCTGCCCCGCATTTTCCCTCTTCCCACAGGTTCGAGAGGTTGGACAGCCCGGACGCCGCTTTCTTTTGTATTATCCTCTCCTGTCCCCTCCACCTTCCCCAAAGCCTGGAAACCTTAGTCCCTGGTTCTTGGGTTTCCTCAGGAGAGGCAGAGATCCTATAGGTATTGAGGAGGGGAAGTGGGCAGAGAGAACCAGCCGGCCTTTAAGGCAGCTTTGAATTTCCCAGTCCTAACTTGTCGGGATGGGAACCAGAGAAACACTGCCCCAGGGGAAGCTTTGAATCAAGGAGAAAGTGACCTGGAAAGACAACTTAATAGCATCAAATTCTGGTCCCTTTTCTACCCTTCCTGCTGAAATTAGTTTGGCAGCGTCCTTGGTAGCTAATGAGCCAAACTCACCTGTGGGAAGAATGTTGGCGCTATGGATTGTGTGTTTTCTTGCTGCCTATCTGGACAAATGAGAACAAACTGGTTGGGAGGAAAGGTGGCATCTTCCATTCTCCCAAAAAGAACTGAGAACAAGAATTTGGAAAATTCTAAGTGGTAAAAGGCTAGAGAGAATGGAATCATGGAGCTCTTCCCACAAATGAAGCTGGGGCCCCTTTCTGGCCTCCAGGGGAAGACCTTCCAGCTCCATGCCCCTCTCTCATCCCCGTATCTGTGGGATTTGTCCTCAAACCATTCCTAAATATGGCTTACATAGTGCAGCACTAGAGGGTCCACCCAGGCAGGAAACCCTACAAGTGCATGATTGAGAGAATAGATGGACCTGGGGTATCCACAGTGCACTCATGTGGGTGAGAAACAAATGTCTCCTTCACAAAACGCTTTTCTGTGACTTCCACCCTGCTTACACACCAGAAAATTCACACCAAAAAGCAGCCACACCCTGCAAAGCGTGGGAAGGCCTCCAGCCATAGCTCTGCCATGGTCCCTGGCCCATGCTCTCCGTATCATGGGCCCCAAGTCCCAAGGGTGAATTCTCCAGTCCTGTCTAACTTGTAGAGGATGGGAACCTGAGAAACACTGCCCCAAGGAAAGCTTTGAATCAAGGAAAAAGGGACCAAGGAGTTGGGCCCAAGCTTCAAGCTGCTCTGGCACCAGCATCCCCCCCGTGGGACTCAGCCTCACTGGTGCTAGGGCAGCCTCCCTCAGCACCAGAGCCGTCTCTGCCACAGGCCTTTGAGAGACCAGCCTCTGCCCACCAGATGCCCACAGTAGTGAGAGGCTCCAAGCACAGGATGCCTCTGGTGAGGGTTCCCACTTGATGCAGTCACACCTCATCCAAGGCAGGAAAAAACCTGGGAGTCCACTGGGCCTCATTCTCCCGCTGTGTCCATGGTGAGGAGGAACCCTGTGCGTATCCTAAATTGGGCACCCACTTTGTCCAAAGCCTAGCAGCTGTTCAGCATGCATCCAGGACTCATTGTCCAGCAACTCGGCCAACACAGCAGGCCCCACCCCAGGCGGAGCCCTCACAAAGGCCCTCGGCGTAAAAGGGGCCTCTGTATGAACTGCTCCCGAAGGACTGTAAGAGATGCTCTGTCAGATGCTAAGCGAGATGGCCCAGTATATTCAACTTTATTTGAGATATCCAGGATGAGGCCAGCCATGACAAAGGACGCTTTGAGAACAAAGGAAGGAGGATCTTTGCGTACGACTAGGTAGTCCCTGGCCTGACACATTTGGAAAGGCCCTGGAACCAACCCTGATTCTTGCAAAAAAGCAGCTAGAAAATAACTTTTTGTTCAGAGCAGTGGTTTTCAAACTTTAGGAGACATAAGATTCCAGCCCTGGAGATTCTAATTCAATAGACTTGGGGCAGGGCCCAGGGAGCTACATTTTTTAAAGGCACATCATGTGATTCTGTGACAGGCAGACTTTACTTTGAAAACCACAGGCTTAGGGCAGGTTTTAAACTTATTTGGAACACATTTTTGCACATCCAGTTCCTAGAAACATGCATAGAAACATTCCGAGGTACTTTGGGGTCTTTGCAGCTCACATGAACACCCTCCCTCTTTTTAGGCTTGCCTAACTACGGCTGGGCCACGTGGTCCTGTTTTTACTACTCACTCTTGCTGGCCGTGCAGGTGGTGCACCTTTTCTATCTGGTGCAGACAAGCACTTCTCCTGGCCTGGTCCTGACATCGTGAAGCCCTAGAAAAGCCTTCTTCCTGGCTTATATTGCTTCTGGGTCTGCACCTTAAAGACCTGTGGTAGCACTTTGGTGGCAAGTGTCCATGCCACGAAATGAGTAGCTAAGAATGGACAAGGGCTGAAGCTGAAGAGCTTCACAACACAAAAAATATGATGGGATGGAGCAAGGTTGGGTCATGAGGGCAGGAAGCCCAGGAGTGGGGTCTGGTTTCTGGGCCAGAAGCAAGTAATGCAAACTTCAAAGGACTCAGAGAAAGTAGTAATTACCACACCCTCAATTGGCAAGATGAGGACAGGGTCCAGCTCAGCAGTGTGGAGGGTTAGGGGAAGGGTGGGGCTGTGTACTCGCTCCTCTGGGGGGATTAACCACTGGCACAGAATCTACAGTGCCCTTTCGTACCCCATGTCCCTCTTGTGACAAGGTGGCACATGGACCAGTCCTCCCCAGACAAGCTTAGGTGGAGTCAGATTTGAAGTCAAGTCAGCTCATTATTTCACCTGAATGGTGTCTTTTTCCCAAAATTTTTCTCTTCCTTTAGACGTTTCTCCAGTTTGGCAAATCCGGTTTCTTAGGCCAGACAGAGGGCTGATGTGGGTGAAAAGAGAAGGTGCACACAGGCCAGCAGAGGACAGGAGCCCCTGCTACCTTGCTGAGGTGAAGGGTCACCTTGACCAGAGACAGGACATGGCCTGCCTGTGACTGGCTGCTTCCATTGCCCCAACAAGGCTGGGCTCTAACCAGAAAGGAGTGAGTGGGAGATGGAGAACAGAGCCTGGGATTGCAGGTGGATGCAGTCCCCTGTGGCTACAGATGGATCTAACCTCAAATGTTCCTGGCCTGGCCCCCCTTTGCTCATGTCAGTGGGTATTTAGAGGGAAGATGCCAGCTTTGCTTTTGCAGTAACAGACCAAGGCAAAAGAAAAGCCAGCCTAAAATGAGAGTTCCAAGGCAAAAGCCGTGGAATGGCATCTGCGGTCTGTGCAAGGGGCCCCGGACCAGAACATGATGCAGAGCTTCAGCCACCTGGACATACTCGGTAAGAGCCCCACCTGCTTGCTTGGCTCCAGATTCCCTGTACACTTGGCTGGTCATCTCATACCTGGGCTTTGTTGACACTGGGCTTACTGTCCCCAGTCCCAGTCAGTGCCTCAGTGTCATCACAGGGAATGAGTGGGCAGATGCCTCCAGAATCCTGGCTGAGGCACTGACAAAGAACTCAGGAGTGGTGTAGTAGAGACAGCAATGACCCAGAAGCCCCGGTATCTCACTTTGTGTGACTTGGACAGGTTGCTTAGCCTTCCTTGGTCTTGGTGTCCCCAACTGCAAACAGAGAGGAAACTAAGATCTCCTCCAATTCAAAAATGTGATGAAGTGGGAGCAGATGTGGCAAAAATGTGATGAAGTGGGAGTGGATGTGGCTCAAGCAGTGAGCACCCTCCTCCCACATGGGAGGTCCCAGGTTTGCCTCCGGGTGCCTCCTGAAAAAGCGAGAACAAGCAAGCAAAACAAAACAATTTAAAAAAACAACTCACGGAAGCCAACGTGGCTCAGTGGTTGAGTGCTGGCTTCCCATATACGAGGTCTGGGGTTCAGCCCCCGGTACCCCACTCCCAAAAAAAAAAAAATAATGACGCGTTCCTGGCTGGTTCTGTGGTGGCTAGGAAGACAGGAGTCAAAGGGCTCCTGGGGCTGCCCAAGGAGGACTGAGGCGAACACTTAGGGTCTTTCCCTCCAAAAACAGGAAGTGCCGGTCAGCTGAGTGGTGCTGTGGTCTGGCTGAAACTGGGCTCCACTACCTCTTTCTGACTGGGCTGCCCTCACTGAGCAAGCTGCTCCCTCTCCCAGGGTGAAAGGAGCTGGAGCTGATGAGCAGGACAGTACCGTCAGCCATAAAATGCCATATAAGCAAAGATCTCAAAGAGCTTTCACTTCTCTCCTGCCACATTTTCACTCTTACCAGGGAAAACCTGAATGCTTTAGACTAGGGTTTGCAAACTTAATGACTCCAAGAGCCCAGAAGATCATGTAAATAAATGAAAAGTACCAGATGGAGAATGCCTGCTTTGACAAAGACACAGGTTCGAAAAATACTTCACTTGCCACTTTGCTCCACTATAAGAAAAACACCTAAAATACTGAAATCACAAGCACCATCACGAATGTCAACTGACTCCTGGACTTGGGATCAGGAGCCAATGAAGAGTGGCTAGCTTGGCTCCATGGAAAGGGGCAGCTGCTACTCAGTTCTGACAACTGGGATTTGGTGGGAGTTTAGGCCAAGTTGCCAAATCTTTCCATTTTTCAAGAGAAGCCAGGAACATGGATTTTTGTGTGAAATAGCTGGACTTTAAAATCTTAACCACTAATTCCTAAATTTTAAGACTGCCTGGGCCTGGAAAAAAACAAAAGTCGGCTACAGGCCAGGTTCCATATATGGGACACTTGATTTTTAACTTCTGCAGAGAAGTAAAAAGACAATGGGTAAACCAAGGTTCTCTTCTACCCCAATCCTCTTTCACATGTATGAATGAAGAATCAGCCTTTTCTTCCACAGAGGGAGGTCTCGTGGGGGATCTTACCTTGGCTCTAACTCATCAAAGGATGGGATCCTAGGGTCTAGGGCAGCAGGGAACAGATTAAGCTGGTGAGGGCCTAGGCCAGACTGTCCTCATTCCCCAGGTTAGCTCTTGCCAGGAATTCTGTGGCCCCCCCCGGATGTTGCCACAGAGTTTCAGGCCCCTGTTCCCTCAGGCAATGTCTACATCTTCCTACTCTGCCTTGTCACCTTCAAGACTGTCACCCACACTCCTGGAAAATCTCTGGGTAGTGCTGGAACCCCACAGGTGGGTCCACGTCCCCTCGGCCTGGGGCCAGGGACACAGGCAAACCACTGGATCCCCGGCCCCGACGCCCCCCAGCCCCAGGCCGATGGACCCACTGGTGTTTGGCCATGGCTGACTTCTGGCCAAAGCATCTGCCACATTGGGGACAAGGGTAGGGGCGCTCGCCACTGTGCGTGCGCCGGTGGGCCACCATTTCAGAGCTCTGCCGGAAGCAGCGCCCACAGTCTGGGCACGGGTAGGGCTTCTCGCCTGTATGGGTGCGCACGTGGCGCCGAAGGTCTGAGGCATGGGCAAACGCACGGCCACAATCTGGGCAGGAGAAGGGGGTCTCGCCACTGTGGACCCGCTGGTGCTGGTAGAGGGCAGAGCTCTGGCTGAAGCGACGGCCGCAGTTGGCACAGTGGTAGGGCTTCTCGCCTGTGTGGACCCGGAGATGGGTGGTGAGGGCTGAGCGTTGGGTGAAGGCCCGGCCACAGTCAGGACAGCGATGGGGCCGCTCTCCACGGTGGATGGCCCGGTGCTTGCTCAGGGAAGAAGCCTGGCTGAAACCCTTGTCACACTCAGGACAACGAAAGGGCTTCTGGCCCGTGTGGGTATAGAGGTGTTCCACCAGAGTGGAGCGCCAGGCAAAACTCTTCCCGCACACATAGCAGCCGTGGCGCTGGTCCGCTCGGGGGACAGGTGGATGGGCACAGAGCTGGGGGCGGCCCCGGCAAAGACCCTTGGCCGGCTTCTTCAAACCATGAGGAAGCCCAGCAGGAGGGGGTTTGAGAGCCTTTAGCCCAGTAGGCTGAGCATCCATAGAAAGAATCTTCTCCAGCGCCTTGGTCCCTTCTGTGTGTCCTTTTTCCTCCGTGTTTCTGGAATCTGCTGGGAGAGAAGGGAAAGCTCAGACCCTGGCTGATCCTGGCCCTGGAATCCCACCCCCCACACACAGTGACAGTGGAACCTCTTAGATATAGCCACGTCTGGGTCTACAGCTGCCTCTGGGACTCTACTCCCTACAGGCAGCAGTGCTAGGAGGAACATCTTCTCCTCAGCTGGAGGTTTGTGGGAGGGAGTGACCACAGGTGAGCTGGATCATAAAGGATGAGTGGGTGCTCAAAGACCGTTCCAGGGAGCAGGAAGAGCACAAAGCAGGGAACGAATGTGGCTGGCCCAGACCAATTCAGTGAGGCCCTGCACTGCGCAAAGGCTGAAAGGATGAACTGGAAGAAGAAAACACTGAAGTCAAGAGAAAGGAGGATGCTACAAAGATGGGAAGAAAAAAAAAAGTAAGCAAAAGCACAGGAGGTGGGAGAGAAGCTAGAGTATAGGAGGGATGATGTGGGAGTTCAATCAACAGAGCTTAGTGACGGAGATGTGGAGATCCCAGAGTGGTCAGGCCTTCTTCTAGCACCCGCCCCTGCAAGGCCTGGGTCACAATCACAGTCCCTCTCTGTGGATCCAGAAGCCAGGCAGGGGCCAGGTATAACACTCTTAGCTGGGAAAACTGCAGAGAAGAAACCGAAAAGCAGGCACAGAGGATATTTATGGGTACCCAATACCTCACCAGGGTCTGCTTCTGTCAGACACTCCTCCGCCTCCGGATCCTGGGCATCCGGACCCCAGTATTCGGTGTCTTCCTCCACCCAGGAGATGAGGGCTGGCTTGGTGCCTCGGAACCCTGGGGAAGAACGCAAATCCCACGCGGTCCTGACTTCCCGGACCTAGGGCCTCCCACTGAACGTGTAGGACCCCGAGACCCAGGCAGGTGTGGGGGGATCTGGGGCCAGGCGAGTAGGTGGGGCTCTCACCCAGCGCGCCCAGGTGGCCGTAGGTCTCCCGCATCACGTCCCGGTACAGGGCCCTCTGCACGGGCCGCAAACGCGCCCACTCCTCCCGCGAGAAGTACACGGCTACGTCCGCGAAGCTCAGGGACTCGGGGGTCCTCCACTCGGGCCCCGCTCCGTTGGGTTCCCGAGCGGGTAGCGGGGCTAGAGGCGGCGCCATGGGAGCTGCCAGCCCCGCGACGGGGAGCCGCCTCGCCTTCCCCGGCCTCGGTTGCCGAGCCTCCCGACTCCAGAAGCGCAGCCCCAGCCCGGACCCAAGGGTCGGAGTGCGGTCATGAAGCCCGAGAGAGAGCCGGGGCCGGCCTCTCGAGGGCCCACTAGAGTGAATAAAAACAAAAGACTTGAGGGCTGAAGGCACATAGAAAAGCAGAACTGGAAGATGCCTTCAAAAAAAATGGCGGCACCGCAGCCTCACGAACTTGGTTCCTACGCAATCGTGCCCACCCATGACGTCAGCCCGACCGTCTCAGCTCGCTTTGTCTTCCAGCCCTCAGCCAAAATGGCCGCGACGGTTACAGGTGCCAGAGAAGGCGCACGTCAGCCGGTGGGAACTGAAAGCAAGCAGTACGCCTACCCGCCGGGGCGCGCGGGTTAGGACCGGGAGCAGGCGAGCAGCGCAGGCCTCTAGCCTCAGGGGTGGGGAGGGGCCGCGTCGGGAGGCGTGGCCCTAGCCCCGCCCCTTAGCCCCGCCCCAGGTTAGTGGAAACAAAGGAGAGCGCAGCTCAAGGTTAGCGCGAGGAGACCCGAGTTCGAGTCCTGTTCCCGCTTTCTCTGACTGCATGAACTCGGACAATTGTTTTTCGTCTCTGACCTGTCGGCTTGCATTTGGTGGGGAGGCTGGACAAGCAAAGAGTTGATCACAGCACAGGGGGGAGGGCCAGAAGCTTAGCCAAAGAGAGAGATTTGTTGGAGGGGAGCGCTGGAAAAGGGTGCTGATACAGAGGTTGTTGCCCAGGGGTCCTGGACTCCAGCCCTGGCTCTACCAGCCTCTTGGGCCCCTGAAGGACACATGAGGGATTGAAAATTCCCATTAAGAACAATGGCATTTTGTCACCTGTCAGTAACCAACATCCCCCTTCCCACCGTGGTGTCCATACCCACAGGCCCAGAAGAACACTGGGTAGTGCTAGAAACTAACAGCTAGCTCTGAGCCCTCCTGGAGAAGGACACAAGCAGAAATTACATTCTTGGGGGGTCGGCCCCTTTGGCCCATGGTGCCACTGCCCACCTCTGGCTGAAGCACTGCTTGTCTATGTGTGTCAACAGTGGCACAAGGGATACTGGCTGTGGCAGAAGCAGATGCTGCACTGGCAGCAGGCACAGGGACCCTCCCCAGACTACACCGTGCCAAGTTGAAGGTGTTGGCAAAGCAGTGACAGCACTGGAGGCAGGGATGAGAGTGCTGGGTGAGTGCCAGGTGCTGCAGCCAGGCACAGACTGAGGGCTTGAGGAAAGCCTAGACACAGGAAGCCTTGACCAGAGGCTCGGAGACCAAGTCAGTGTTTTGATCCCAGAGGTTTGTGAAAACTCCCAAATAAAATTCCTTTTGCTGCCCCTTCCAAATGGGTCATTTTGTGACTGCCTGTTGGGAAAGATGGCCTTACCTCTGGCCCTGTCAACTCCCTAAGGCCTCATCAGGCTCAGGTGTCAGAAGTGACCCTCACAGACAAGGGAAGAAACATTCAGATGGGAATCCAGCCCCTGGGAGCCCCCCTAACTGGGATGGCCAACTGAGGGGCCCACCAGGCAGGGACATTCTCACCCACCTTAGGGCCTACCAGATGTTGCAGGGCAGACAGAAAGGTGATCTGCCTTCATCCCAAACTTGAATTCACTTTGCCACTGATCTAGAGTCTGGGGGATTCATACAGTATGGCCTGTTCATGGTACTGCCAAATGCCTCAAAGCCAATTATGTGAGATTGAGAAGGTCAAGATCCTGGCTTGCAGTGTGTGTCATAATTTCAGATCAGCAAAAATTAGTAACACTAGCAGCAAGGAGGGGTTGTCCCTTACTCGACAAAACCTTTCCGTCCTCAGGTGGAACTGAAACATGGCCCCACTTCTCACCTTCCAGTCTTCCCTCAGTTTTCCTCTCTCCTAAGCATCCGGACCCTATAGCTCAGTCTCCTGCTGCACCCAGGAGATGAGGGCTGGTGTAGGACCTAGGAATTCTAGAAAACACTGATCACTCAAGAAACATTTCCTAAGACTACTTATGTATTCATTTACTGAAAACATATTGGGCTTCTTGTATGCCAGGCATTATTCTAGATGTTGGAGAGACATTAATGAACCAATCTAAAACTTCTGCCCCAAGCTTACACTAAGCAGGAGGAGACAAATGACTCTCTTGGCATAGGCGGGTGGGAGGACCCTCGGGCAGACTATACTCAGGGTGGCATTTCTAAGGGGCTTCTGGCATGGGGCAGGAGAGCTCCAGGAGGAATTTCTAGGGGATGGCATTTGAGATGGGCAGTAAAGGATGGGTTAGCTTTGGAGGTGTAGCTTGTACGGAACAGAACATTAAGAGTAAAGGCTTGTTAAGCTAGAGGCATGTCCAGAGAGCAAAGATTCCATTTTGGCTAGAGCCAGATTGCTTGCCTTTAGGGAACAAGTTGGTTTAAATTCCAGGTACACTGGGGCTCTGAACTGCCCCACCCCCCTTGATGTTTTGTTTTAATTCAGGATATATATATATATATATATATATATATAAATTTGCCATTTTAAACATTTTTAAGTATACAATTCCGTGGCATTAAGTAGATAAGTATATCTACAATATTATGTAATTAACACCACTTTTTATTTCTAAAACTTTTCCATCATCCCACACAGAAATTCTGTGCCCATTAAGCGATAACTCCCCATTCCCCCTTCCCCTAGTAATCTTTAATGTACTTTCTGTCTCTATGAATTTGCCTAGTCTAGATATTTTATGTAAGTGGAATTACATATTTGTCTTTTGTGTCTGGCTTATTTCATTCAATATAATTTCAGTTCATGTTGTAGCATGTTTCAGAACTTCATTCCTATTTATGGCTAAATTATATTGCATTATATGTACATTATATACTACATTTTGTTTATTCGTTATCTGTCAATGGACATGGGTTGTTTCCACCTTTTGGCTACCGTGAATAATGCTATTAACATTAGCGTACAAGCATCTGTTCAAGTCTCTGTTTGCAATTCTTTGTGACATATTTCTAAAAGTGGAATTGCCAGGACTTATGGCAATTCTATGTTCAACTTTTCGAGGAACCGCCAAACGGTTTTCCACAGGGGCTAAACCATTTCACATTCCCACCAGCAATGCTGGAGGATTCCAATTTCTCCACATCGCAGCCAAAAGCCCGAGTTTTTGCAGGAGGTCCTGGGAACCACTGGAGGTGTCTGGCCCAGGAAGGCTCAGTTGTGAACTTCTGGGCACCGGCAGAAGCGGAGTCATCCTGGGAAAGGGGCCGCGCTGGCCCTGCCCACGGTAACCCACCCGGTTCCAGAGATCCGGGACCACAGGACCTCACCGAGCGCGTCCGAGTGTCCGGAGGCTCTTCGCTTAGACACCCCGCGCCTCCGGGGAGAAGTCCACCGCCACGTCCGCGAACCTCACGGCCTTCTTTCCTCCTCCGTCCGGGCCGGCCAACCTCGGGTACGTCCTCGGGGAGCGGCGCCGGGGACAGAGTCATGGGCTTCCCGGCTTCTGGAAGGGACGCTCGGGGCTCGAGCAGCGGAGGTTCCTCCTGGCGCCGGAGGCCGGAGGCAGCCGCGGGTGGAGCCGCTCTAGGGGCCGCGGAAAAACGCCGGTTGCGCGCGCTCAGTGGCCCTGACCGAGAAAAGGAAGGCGCCCTCCTTCCATTGTTTTGTAGGGAGAGGCGTTTGAGAGCTTGAATGTCGGCGGGTTTGATGACCCAGCTTGCTCCCCCTCGAATTGTCTTCTCTTGCGGTTCCGCAAGCGGCCTTGGCAGCGCCTTTTGCCCATACTATTGCCCATAGTTAAGATGGCTACGGCCGCTTCGGAGCCCGAGCTCAGGTCGGCGGGGTGGAAGGCGAGGCTCGGGTGCGTGAGCGCGGGCGGCGGCGGGTAGCCCGGGAGAAGCGGAGAGGGCGCCGGGGCTCGGGGCGGGGGTGGGGGGCGCCGGCCTGAGGCCCGCTCCCCGGTCCCCGCCAGAAGGCCAACTCGGTGGCCAGGTCTTGTTTTTGGACAAACTAGTTCTTTTTCAACATTTTTTTCAGATGAAAGGAACGAAAGAATATTCAGTCCTCCCACCCTATTCTTTTAACAGTTTAAATCTCCCTTGGGGATAATCTATTATGTATCTATAGTATTTCCACACATTTGCCAGCCCTTTGAGGAACTGGGCAGAAGGCCTTAGAGTTCAGGATCCAACTTAGTCAGTTTACAGAGGAGGAAGCTGAAGGCCAGTTGTTACCCAAAGTCAGATACACTTGGTCAGGCTCCAGGTTTTCAGATTCCTAAACGGAGCCTTTTCCATCACCTCCTACTGCCTCCTTTCAGGAAAGGAGCATGAACACTTCGAATATTCTGGCCCCAGCTGACCTTGTCAAAACGAACTGCATTCTCAATTTAAGAAGTTATGATTGTATTAAAGATTAGGTGAGACTGGAGGGCAGGACTCACTCGTTTTAATGATCCATTTAAATATGTCTCAAAGATGGGCAAAAGGGGAAGAGATTAATAATGTTAGCTAACCTTGATTGATCAATTACCGTGAGCTGGAATCTAAGGGCTTTGGCTTGTTAACTCATGTAATGCTCACAATACTTCAGAGACAAGTACTCTTACAGATCAGGAAGCTGAGGCACAGAGAGGTTAATTTGTCCCAGGCCACACAGTGATGAAGCCAGTATTGAAACCTAGGCAGCCTGACTCCAGGAACCATGCTGTAAACTCAAATTATTGAAGGCAAACATCTCAGCAACCAGAGGGAGGAGGGATTTTAGGCCAGGTTACCAAGGTACAGTTGTAATATGGGGTAGTGCAAGAAGGAAGGATCTAGGAGGTCAGAAGAGCTGCTTCTAAAAAAAAAAAAAAGAAGAGCTGCTTCTGGTCACACAATTCCATACTGTCATAAATGTAAAGAGACAAAAATTAAAATGACAGGCTCTGATAAGTATTAAAAAGTAAGAGGGTTATGTTTAGATGTCATGCCATGGGGAAAAAAATATGTCTTTCGAGTGTTTAGGAGGAGTGTGAAATTGCCCATAATTAAGTACTTCTTTTCTTTCAAAAGCTGGTAGAGTTGAGTTAAGTTTGTGGGACATCAGTCTGCCTTAATGCTAAAGACAAGAATGAAAATCTCTTCTGGGCAGAAAGATGAAAATTATAGGTAAATGTTTTATAATTTTATCAGAGGGGTGAGACAGGACATGGGTGCCATAGAGGGGTGGAGGAAGGGACAGTCTTCACAAAAGGTACCCTATAGTAGCTCTCGCCGGTTGGGTCCTCTTGCTTGGGCCCTCGCTGGTTTAGGCTGGCCTCTGGGCTCCCAGCCTTTGCCCTTTCCCATCCATCCAGCACTGCAGCCTGGTGTAGTGAAAAGAGCAAGAGCATTGACTGGGAAACCAGGAGGTTTGGACTCTCGGCTCACTTCTGCCACTAACTTGCTGTGTGATTTCACCATCCCCTTTGGGCTTCAGCCTTCTGCAGAGGGTGTTCTGTGAACAGTATTCCCATGAGTTGCTGTGTGGGGAAAAAACAAGCATTCTTCC